>CALYLX010000102.1:0-116006 GCA_944990035.1 Clitopilus passeckerianus
TAGGCAGATCTATATGGAATAAATTAGCTTCTGAATGGCATTATTGAGTTATATCAACGTACGTCGTAAGGGTGGCTGAGCCAGAGGTTGCCTCAGTGCCGGCCTGAACAGTGGTGAGGTATTGAGAGCTGCTGAGTCCTTGGCTGGAAGTCAAGTACTATTAGCGAACCAACGCGTTAGCAATGATCAATTCCTGCTGCCTGCTTTAATCTCACCTTCAAGAACAGGTTCAAATCGGCGCTGAAGCTGGTGACAGTGCCGCTGGTAGGCAAGAACGAGTAGACGTTGTTGGCACCGTTAGAGCCGAAGTACAGGTTCCATGTACGCCCAGCAATGGAGACATTGCTGGCCTTAGGCTTGGGCGTGCCGTCGCTGTTGTAGGTGGCCGAGATGGGTCCAGCGTTGTAGTTGGCCAACCAGACCATGATTTCGTTCGCGTTGGAACCACCAGAAGAGCTGGAGGTGAAGAGATCATATGCGATGTTGGCAACGATCGAACCAGAGGTGCTCTGGGACCATTTCCATGTGGACTGAAATTCCAGATATCGTTAGTTTGCTGCATGCCAAAGAATAGAATGGTGACTAACGTTGATGGTCTTGATGGCTGAGAGCTGCTTGTTCAAGTTGGCGTTGAGGTTAAGGTTGGTGTAACTCTTGGCCGCCACCACTCCAGCTCCAGGTATTCTTCCAGGCAATGGTGGTTCCGCTCAGTGAAGTGAGCTGGGCACAGTCACTGCCACTAGAGGCGTTGTCCTTGCCCCACTGGTCGAGGTACATCGTATATTGGCCGGCGGTGACAGTATCCCATTGTCCTAAGAATCTAGGTGAGTACTCATGATAGTAGGGTTGGTAGCCATATTGTGCTTACCACAGTGCTGAGAGGTATCAATGCTCTGTCGAGCCTCCAACTCCCCTGCGGGAGCTGCGGCAACAAATGAAGCGAGAGCGACGAAAGCTGCGAGACCTGAGAACTTCATTGCTAGCTGAGGTTGGATATGAGATTCCAGCGACTATAGTCACTAGTCCTGTAGACTCCAACTGCTGTCAATTTATACGCAGCAGAAATCGACGAGGTGAATCCGAGCGGAGCATTAAGAAGTGCGTAATTCGCAAACGGGTAACGCAATTTGCACCCTTCACGACGTGTCGGCATCGTCGAATGACCACAGGGATGTCGAGTAGAGCCAGATACGGTCCGTTGCGGTACCCGGGCGTGACGACGAACGTAAAATACGGGAGGGTAGCTTGGGTCATTGGAGCAGTATCATGTGCATTTGATGTCTCGAGGAGTCGGAGTCGGAGACAGGGTAGAGCAGGAACGGCAACGATTTTTAGCTGAGGCCGTGATGTGCGAAGGGACGGCAGTTTGGCGCTTCAGGAAGCCCTTGTCATGATGTAGCTATGCTCTGGGGCATGAAATTCTGGGGTTTCATGTGATCTGTGGGGTAGAAATAGAGTATTGAGTCCAGAGGTCGAGAATCCGAGGTTTATGCTTGGTTTATGCACAATACCTTCCGAGTTTTAGTCGTCGGATCCACATCTATTCAAAGGACTGACCGACCGACGGTCCGTAACCCGTGCGCTCCGGTGGCCTCTCTGAACGAGATCCGCCGGATCTGCGACTGTCGACAAAGCAAACATTCTCGAATTGCAAGTACGGGTACGAGGAATCTGGAGAAGCCTTGCCGCTTTCCGTCTTGGCGACTTAACGCTTAGTCAGTTGTGTTTCGATAGCTTCTGTTCCAAACAACACGCGCGCCTACTAATTAGCTCAAGCGCCCAAAAGCTACACCCCATTTCTGCTAGCGCCGCTGCTGCGGTGAGTCTGGAGGTCTCATGCGAGCGCTGAGCCAGCTATGACAGCGAAGTTGAAATTTAGTGTTCTGGAAATTAAGCTTTGACGAGGCCTGTGGGGATAGAATTTTCTATTTTGGAATTTTCTAGATGTGGTGCGGTTACAGCCGAGCGAGACATTTACAAGGGAAGAAAACGAGGGCATGAATTGACCACAAGTTCTGCGGCAGTCTAACTATGGCTGTGGGTGTGGAGCGATGTAGCTGAGTTTAAAACGATATACTGTATATAGTATATCAATATACTCTATATGGCAATTCTGATATACTGTTTTTGGACGCGTTGGGAGCGCGTTTGGATTCGACACGTTCTGGTGAGCTTCTAGGCAAAGTTTAAGTAGTATAAGTGTACATATCATATAGATACACTGGAGTAGGCGCGCGAAGCGCGTTTTAGAAAATACTAAACCTGTTATTGGCTGAAAATCAGGCTTAATGGTGCGTTCATGGCCATATTCAGACCAAAAGCAGGGATTTTTGGCCGTTTCCGAAAGTTCGGGACCAGGAGAACGGTGTGAAAGGTGGATAAAGACGACGTACTGCTAACCCAAAAGTGTTGGCATTCGGAATGTGCTCGTTGTGTCCAAAATGAGCACTTTGATGCGGGTGCAGCTCGAGGAAGAGGTCTCTCGAACTATGAATTCGTTTGCCACAGCCTTGAAACTCAAGGAGCCAATGGGTTTGACTACTCGTATGCTGGGAACACTACCGAAGTAGCATTAATCCTGTTTGTTCCCAGAATTCGGCATTTCCTTTGTAGTTCCTGCCCACAATTGTGCATTCTGTGAAGTAGCTGATGGCCTGGTATATTCCCGTAATGAAGTTCGAGCAACGGAGAACTCATCGAAGGCATCCTGCAACTCTAAAGGCTCTTCGTTTTTGTGCAGTTTGATGAATTAGAATCTCCCCTGTATTTACTGGGCAATCTAGAACCTTGCAGACGGAAATTGGCCTCGTTGACCATGTTAGCTCACTTTTCACTCTCACACTGTCTATATTTACGCAAAACCTGGACAGAAAGTCGCTAAAAGGCGCACGGAATGCCTGACTGGCAACCCGCCGTTCACACATACTCTCGATAATGCTCCTTGATTTCAGTAGTGGACCCTTGATCTGCACCGGCCTGAGAGTATTTCTACGAAATTTCAAGCTTTGAGTGGCCTTCCGCATATCCTTTCTCTTCCTCTCTTTTCTCCTCTTAATTAATTAATTAATTTTTCTCTTTTCATCCAGAGGCCCACATGTATAGTCAGAGAGCCAGTTCTGCAGCTGTTGATAACTACGTAGAACTGCCTGCTGCAATGACGACCTGAAACATGTGAGAGCTTTTGTGACAGATTTTGCCCGCAGACTGAGATTGGTGGCGAGAGGAGTCACTGATATTGATACCGAACGAACGAAATTTCAAGAAGTGGACATGGAAACGGTTAGATCATATGTTACAACAGCATTAGATAGTACACAATAATGTTCCACTTCTCACGACGTCGTCTCCATCTTAATTCAACTCTACTTGTTCATTTCAGCACTCCTAGCCTTCAACTCATCACGACTCTACGTTGACATAAAACTCTATATTAGCCACCGCAGCGTCATCAAGGCAAATAATTTTCAGTGCTGTCAGCATCTGTACACACCATGGGATTCTCCAAACTATTCCGGATCTCATTACTTGGGATATACGGTCCTGGGGTATTGAACGCAGCCATAGGGTTATTCGAGGCTAGACCACCACCGGAACCCTCTTGGGGGCGATTCAGATCGGCTGGGTCGTTAGTTTTCTACAATTAGAAGGTTCTGTTAGATTGTATTCAGACACCGAAATTAAGTCAAAGACGCACAGCAGGATGAGGCTGGATAGAGAACTGCTGCTCGTCTTTATGATCGTCCTTCTTATCGCTGGTAGCCTTTTGGCGGAGTTTGTTGATGATTTCGGGCATGTTGGGTTTGTTTCGGTGTGGTAGTGAATTGAAAGAACTCAAACGAAAGGGCTTCAGTTTATATGGGGGATCCAATATGGTCTGGTGATATGACCGAATATGACATCACTGCGCACCTCCACTCTGGCACCGAATTCAGTGGCGTAGTTGCGGAGCGCAGCCGCATTACTCACCGTTGCATGCACAGCAAGTCAAAGGTTCAGAAAAAATCCAACATTTGCAGAATCCAGGCCATTTAATTGGCCATGGGCAATCTCAGCCTGGAGTGAGTAGTCGAGGAGACTTTGGGTGAGATTGAAGTTTATCAGGGACCTGTGGAAACCGGGTAATTGAAAATTCGCATAAAAGGATGATTCTGTCATTCGTTACGGAAAGTAGTACTATAGCATGGAAGGAGGGGGGGAATACATGTAAAACTAAATGTAAAAAATCCCTAGAAATTACAGAAGAAGACGAAGTAAAAGAGTTGTTAGAGCCCATTTCAGGACCGAAGCATCTATCGGAGGGTCAATTCAGCCGTCTGTGACTGCAGAGGAACGCAAGCCTTCGTACCTGCTTGAATTCTATGGACGACAGCGAGTCAGCGATGTGTTAGGTTTCCATTATAGAATAACGCACCTTCAAAATCAATCTGCCCGTCACCATTCTTATCCACTTCCTTGATCATTTCATTTATTTGTTCCTCACCCAGGTGCTCTCCAATATCTCTCATCGTATCCTTCAGCTCCTTCGGGCTGATTAAACCACTTCCATCCTTATCAATGACATTAAAGATCTGCCTGGCTTCAGTATCCTGATCATAGCCTTCCATATGTTTCGTCATGAGGTCGACAAACTCGTCGAAGCTGATGTTGCCGTCGTTGTTGTAGTCAATCTGGTCGACCAGTGCTTTGAGCTCGACTTCTGTCAAGTCTCGCCCAACGAAGCGCGACATGACTTTGCCGAGTTCAGCAGTGTTGATTGTGCCATCGCCGTCTGTCCATGCCAGTGTCAGTCAACGCCAAGGAGACCGGTCAGGCAGGGACTCACTCTCATCGAAGATCGAAAAAGCAGCCTTGTACTCTGATAAGCCAGTCGAGTCAAAATCCAATCAGGCATCCCAGAATCTGCTGACGTACCGTCTCTCTGCTCTGTAGCAATAAGGAGAAGTGTCAGATCTAAGCGTTCCAAGGCGGTGCACCGAGAGGAACATACCTTCGGTCTACACAGCAGCAACCCAAAAATTCCCAAAATGACGTCAAATCAGTCCCAGATCCGCCTACTGCCCATGCCAAGACGATCTCACCAGTTGGGCTTTCGATTTGTGCTCAGGCTGAGGAACCATTTCGACGACTCAGTTCTCAGCGTTGGGTGTTTTGAAATGTCGAGAGGTGGGAGGTTGCAACGAGGGCGGGAAGGTACAGTTTGGAACAGTGATCACAATCTGGTCACTTGTGAAAACTTGGAGCGGTGATTTGACAACGTTCCGTCAATTCCGCCGCTGCGGTCGGTTTTTTGACAATGCGAGTCTAGTAAATTCCTTTATCGAAGAGGGGATATGCCGAATATATATAGTGATAGAGATACAATTACATACAAAGGCACGTATGCGATTGAAGAGATGGCAAATACAGATATAGAACTTTGCAACGCCATCGGGTAATAATTCAACGGGGTCTTTCAGGAACGGGCAGGAAACCTCACGATGAGCGAGCCCTTCTTTCGGCAGGAACCGCTGTAATATCTACAAACTCTTGAGCCTTCTGCACCTAGTTAAATGAAAATTTACAGCTAAAATAGCAATGGTAAATGCACAAGGTTTATCACGTTGATTCTGCTCGACTGCGCAAATCGGCAGTTGCCCACACTCGTCTCCTGTCAATTGATCATCGAAAGTGGACAGCCACCTCCCTTTTCCTAACTTTCCCCCGCCCACAGGTGCCGCAAAACCCGCAAGGCAGTGCATTCTGTGCACTGCAATGAGGTTCGATCTCGAGAAATCTAACAGAGAAGCCTACAAAGACTAGTGGCAGTGTATCTCGCTTAAAAGAATCAGGATTGGCGGTGGACAGCCTTGGTTATCGAGGCGTTCACTTTGCAGAGTGATATCATTGCCGGGCCACGGCGCGGAAAAGACCTTGTATTCTGCACGCCGCTTTTAGGAACTATCTCGTGAGTGGTATCGCTTTAAGACCCCAAGCTTAGGGTTAGATCATTCACTTGTCCATATCAGACCGCGCAGGGCAGGAGGGTTGGGAATACAGCATGGTGCGCAAGGTCCATACCACGGCAGGAGAAGCGGCTGCCGGCCAAAGAATGCCAAGATCAAGCGAAAGCAGTCGTAACCTGTCAAAAGTGATGCAATCGAGTATATGTCTCCTGAAGTCTCCTCCTCCCCTGCTGCGGATTATCCTTGGTGTGATACTGATTGCGAAAGATTGTATACATTGATAGATAACTGCCACATGGGGATTAACAACCACCGACCGTCAGGTAGATGTGCAATGGAAGCAGCTCCCTGTCATGATTCATATCGAGTCAACGTTACTCCATAACCTATAGTGCAACTGTTGAGCATGCTTGGTTCGGTGGAAAGACGAAATGCGCACCTTTGCGAACTCTGTATCACAATAATTTACCCAATACAGTTAGAACAGAGTCCGATATACGACATGGCAAAATCATTACCTTTATGATTGATTCTTCCATCAGAATCGGCATCAACCTCTCTCAGCATGCTGTCCACCTCGATATCTGATTTTTGGGCACCTAACCACTCAGCAATGATCAGCCTATGTCGGAGAAAGAAGCTGAACCAGTAGGCGAAAATATGCAACATTCGCCGTCCTTCAACTTTTGACAGAACGAAGTGATGCCCCATCCTCCTCGCCAGCCAAACTCGAGGACACTTCGAAAGAATTCGAGTCAAACTCACCATTTGCCTTGAGTAAATCGTTCAGTTCATTCTTGCAGATATGCCCATCCCCGTTCGTATCATACTTGGCGAACTCCTTCTTAGCTTCGTCGGTACCCTCAGAAGCTTTACTGGACTGCTGTTGCATCAAGTGGATGAACTCATGGTAGTCGATGGTTCCACTTTCGTTCCGGTCAAGTGAACCGAGCATCTGTGAGATGGCTGTTTCGGCGTCGTAGGAGGATTCTCCAAGCTTCTTCAGGAGGGCATGACATTCGGAGCGGGTAATGTGGCCATCATTGTCTATCTGTGACGTTAGAGGCAGATTTAAAGTCACTTGGCTGAGACGGACCCTTGTCGAACATGCGAAATGCTTCTTGGAAACCTGAACCAGCACCACGTCAGTTTTGGGCAGCAATTCGGAGAGCAGATACTTACTCGTGTTTTGGTCTGATCGTTTCGCGGCTGATTTAGTGAAGTATTGTGAAGATGAAGTCCGAACACACCCTGATTCTGTGCGAAGTCCCGGTTCCAAAGTCAGTGAGGACCTCATGGGGAAAAATGGAGTGAGTTACCAATGTCATGCTGTCCAATTCGTGAGGTAGACGGAGCAGTGAAGCAAATCGGTCACCAGCACTCAAGAGGTGGTGGTCGGTTACAGTGCTAGAAAGGCCATATCTTCCAGCTTATAGATGTAAAGCAACGTGTAGAACGGGAGGCTCGCCACCTGTGCCGGTGAAATGTGAATAGCCAGGTGAATTCGGTCCAGACCATCAGCAGGCCGTCAAATTGAAATTTACGTCTTTCCAAAGTTCAGGGATCGTTAAAGCATTATACAAGGCCAAATCTTCTGTTATCTCTCATCCACCACGCGAACGATGAGAACAGCCCGCAAGAAGCCCGAAAACGTCCAGGTCTGTGCCATTCCAGCGCGGGTGATGGTCAACGGCAAAGGCGCCCACGGCGATTGCCGAGAGATGGGGGTGTCGCCTCGCCAACTGATTGAGCTCCAAGCCTTTGTACCCTCATAAGACCCCCACATACTAGACTCTCAAAGACTTTGGATTTCCAATGGCTGATCAATTGGTACGTGTCTAGTGACCCTACTGCTGTGAAGATCAATGCTGATTGCGGATGTGGAATCAATAGTCCGAAGGTATGGTGCAAAACCCCATAAGCGTTATCTGGGCTAGCCAAGACTGATGTTCACGACGCGTCGTCTGTGTAGAGCAAATCTCTGGTACGTTGTGTGTTGGTTCGAACAAATTACGTACCTGAGGGTCCAACGCGCGTAGAATTCAAGGAGGCCTTCTCCCTCTTCGACAAGGATGGCGACGGCACCATTACCACCAAGGAGCTCGGAACTGTCATGCGTTCTCTTGGTCAGAACCCAACCGAAGCAGAGCTTCAGGACATGATCAACGAAGTCGACGCTGACGGCAATGGGACGATCGATTTCCCAGAGTTCTTGACCATGATGGCTAGGAAGATGAGGGACACTGATTCTGAGGAGGAGATCAAGGAGGCCTTCAAGGTCTTCGACAAGGACGGCAACGGCTACATCAGCGCAGCCGAGTTGAGGCACGTCATGACGAACCTTGGTGAGCTGTCGATGTGAAGTATATTTGAGACCTAGTTCTGACCCACAACTCGCAGGCGAGAAGCTATCGGATACGGAGGTCGATGAGATGATTAGGGAGGCCGATGTTGACGGCGATGGCCAGATCAACTACGAAGGTGCGCTCGCATACCTTCCTCTCGAACGTCACTAACACGCGCTCCTCATTGATTTCTAGAATTCGTCAAGATGATGCTGTCCAAGTAAACTAAGATATACTAAATTTCAGGATTTATGACTTTTCCTCCGAACATTTCGTATTGCCTTTCTTTGTATACACAAGCTTCTGGTAATATACAGTCTCTCTGACCTGAATCTCAAATCTATGGACCATGAGTGTGAGACCTCACAATTGAAGGTATCCATGACCTCCACCGACGAGTTCGGGAAAACAAGCCAACATCCAATTCGGCAATCGGAGTACAATTGTTGTGAAAATTAGACATTTTAAGTATTTAGCCAGAAGTTGAACAATACATGTTGACGAATTCTGGAGAGGGTTTACAGTGTTAGGCTGGCCCAAAAAGAGGAAAGAAACGATACTTACCGTCGTAGTTAATTTGGCCATCGCCGTTGACATCTGCCTCCTTGATCATTTCGTCGAGTTCTTCGTCAGAAAGGTTCTCCCCTGGAAAACGTCAATCCAAAATCATAATCTCAAAAACTTGTTAACTCCCTCACCGATGCTGCTCATTACATGCCTCAATTCATCCTTAGTAATCGTACCACTCCCATCCTTATCGAACTGCTTGAATGTCTGGAGCAACTCTTCCTGCTGACTGAGGCCCTTGACTTCCTGTGACATCAAGGAGATAAATTCTTCAAAGTCGATAGTGCCATTCTTATTGGCGTCCACCTCCTTGATCATACTTTGAAGCTGTTGTTCCGTTGGGTTCTGGCCAAGGGCAATCATAACAACGCCCAGTTCACTGGTAGTGATTGTTCCGTCCCCGTTCGTGTCGTAGACGGAAAATGCATCCTTGTATTCTGAGTGAACACGAAGAAGCATTCTAAATATTCTGGCCTAGAAGCTATCTTAATTGTAGACTACTCACCAGAGATCTGTTCTGAGCGCCAAAGCGTTCATTCTCCACGTCGAAGGCACCAAGGATCAGAAAATCTCACCTTCGGACTAAGCATCGCGTTAGCGTTTTAACGGTTATCATAGATTCTAGAAGACGAACCAGCTGTGCGGCCATGAGATCCGATAATCACTTCAACAGGGAGAAAGGGTGAAGAGAGAACTAAAGCAGCCAGGACTGAAATCGGTTCCACAGCTATCGGAGGTTCGGTAATCGCCATGTCACCTTGCTCTTGGGCGCTAATAACGTCAAAAGGAGCCACAACCACCAGTATGATCGCCGTCAAATCACGACTCTTTTCGGTACACGGCGTGTCCTCTGAGTCAAAACTAGCATGATGCTGGCCTTGACAAAGGCAGAGGATCAGCGGCCAACCAGACAGGCTTGGATCGCATAGCGCCGAAGAGTGCAGTTGAAGTTGAGTGGAAGTCGAGATCCAGCATCAATTTCCGACTCCACATACCTCTATCTAGTTAGAGGGTCCATACTCAGGCGCTCGCTGAATCAACTTGAACTTGGGGAACTCGGTGCAAGCTTGAGGTTGTGACGATGACTGAGTAAATTTTGGTGAGCCATCATTGCATCACTTACTGTATTTCGACGACCTTCGCGGTCGTCCCCCATTCTCTAAGCCGCGCCACCATGTCCCCCTCTTCCCATCCTCCGCAATCTGTTTACCAAGTGATATTTTCTCGTTGAAAGCCTCACTGTTCCGTCGAAATCCACGATCTGGCATCTCAGGAGCTCTCGACTCTTACTTTCCTGATTAGACTCAGCTAGATCATGGGACACTTCTCATGACACACAAATCTTCCTAGGAACCCCCAACGTACACCACAGGGGTGAAGAAATCAAGAAGAACTGTTGACATCGCCGAGCTACCTACCCCTTTCCTCGATTCAGAGAAACAATTCAAACCAAGAAGATTACTATTGGCTCGTTCGATTTCCACTTCGTCACTTGAGCACTAAGAACGCCCCCACCAAAGCTTATATGACTACCAGCGCCCCCAATATTCATACCCCAAAACATTCGCGCCATAATGATGCTATACCTCACTATTTTGCAGAACCCTATCTATGTAGCTTAAATACCCAGAGGTAGGCCGCAAACACCCTCATCTTGCATTCAAAACAGATAAAACAGCCAGAAGCAACAATGTCCTTTTTACCAGGAGAGCATAATTCTTTTATAGGTCGCAATGCGATATACGCGGATCGTTTCACGAGAGGGGACCTACCCAGGAACCCCGCGAGGAGATACGTCGTCGGTATGCGTTTCATTCTCAATCGCCGGTTCTTTTTCTTAATCTCCGTCGCAGTAACATGTATGGATGCTCGAGTCGAGTATGTGCCAAATTGTATCCGTGGCGATATTTGTAGTATCCTAACTTGTTCTTCATAGGCCTGCATCTCAGCTAGGCATTTTGCTCGGTGACGCACACGTCATTCGCAATCCTGGTGGTGTTGTGACGGAAGAGGTCCTTCAATCCATCCGCGTCTCCCAGAGCCTCGGGACACGTGAGATTGCCCTCTTCCATCACACCGATTGCGGAGTTTTTTTGAAAGATGCTGCGGCACAGGAGGCTTTGAGTGAGAACGATAGCTTTGGCCAGTTTTGTATTGAGGAGACGGTAAGGGAGGGAGAGGAGGTCAGGTTGGAAGCGTCTTTGAGGGCCAGTGCGGCGTGGCTTGAGAGACTGAGGGGCAATCACGTACAGAAGGATAAACGTATTCATGAAGAGACAACGATTACGGGCTGGCTGTATGATGTTACCAATGCGAGGGTGAGTATCGGTTTCGGTGAGAAGGGCTGAATGGTGTTGAAAACGACCTTTATAGATCAGACAAATCGTTTAGGTACTCCGAAATATCTGAAGACCAGCAATTTACCCGTGTACTTGTATTGTCGATTATGACCTTGAGGCTTTGTACATTATGAGAATAAGCAATTCCCAATGATGATGAGATATAGCCGCAATCTTATCAGGAGCAGATAACCAAGGGCAGATCAATCGAGTTCGACCCTGAGCTGACGGCATGCAGGCCTTCCACTAAAAATGTCCTTAGGAACCGCCGAATTAACTTCACATCCGTCACTTGGGTCTTCCGTTCTGCGGGGCGAGGAGGGAGTTCACCAAAAAGCCGAATTCGAGTAGTAAACAATATACGTTGCTCCAGGAATGTTCACCGCACACTGAAGCACCTGTTTACAGTCTGCACTGTGCGCTGACCACACTTCAAGTTCTGTATTAGAATGACCACAATGCATCCTACAAGGTTATGTGTTGCAATATTTGATGATTCATGGATAATCTCACCGTTGTGGGCCGGCAGATATTGGGAGAGTTTCGATGTAACGGGAAGCATTAATATTTCAAATAGTGGTTCAGATAAAGCACAGCGATGTCAAGGAGTAACGGGTTCTGGGTGCATAAAGGGGTGCAAGAAAGATTGTAAAGCGGGAAAAAATTCGTAGAAATAGTCGCTTGGTCTATTCGCAGGGTCAACATCCTCCACTTGCAAGAGAACGTTAGCCGCAGCTTCGTGCCCATTCAATGTGGCGATGGAAAGTGGGGTATGTCCATCTCTGCTCCTGGGCTCTACCTCTACACCATGCTCTATCAGGGTTGCCACTACTGCCTCATGTCCACCGGAGGCAGCCGCATGAAGAGCAGTTTCTCCACTATCGTTGCATGCTTCAACTTCCAAATCCTCCTCCTCCAAAATGGTCTGGACGACAGATTTATGGCCTTCAGACGCTGCTGCTAGGAGTAGGGTGTTTTCGCTGTGGTATTTGGCGTTGATGTCAACCTCAAGCCCTTGTTCATGCTGTCGTAAAAGACGAACAATCGTGTCATGGCCATTCAACGCTGCTAGATATAACGCCGTTGCATCGAAGTTGTTGACAATATTGATATCAACTTCGTGATGTTGCAAAAGGCCCCGAACGATGGAAGTGCACCCGTTGGCGGATGCAGCACAGAGGAGTGTGTTGCCGTTGAGGAACTTGTCGTTGAGATCGATGTCTCGACCATATAGGTCAAGGAGCATGTCAAAAATACGGGCGTGACCGTTGGTCGCTGCTATGTAAAGTGGTGTCCTGCCATCTGTGGTTCTGCACTTGTAATCCACGGCTCTTCTTTCGATGAGTGTTTGAACCACTGCTTCATGATTCCCGAGCGTAGCAATTGATAGGAGGGTATGGCCTTCGGTGTAAGGTGCGTTGAGGTCAACGTCTCGGCCTAGGTGATAGAGAAGAAGTCGAAGGATGGGTTCGTGACCACGCTTCGCCGAAAGATACAACGCGGTCTCCTCGAGATTATCTGTATTCTTGAGGTCAATTTTGGGCTCTTTGAGAAGCATTTTGACAGCTGCCTCATCGCCTCTGGCACAAGCGATTGAGAGGCTAGTCATGCCCACATTATCCCTTGTGTTGACCTCAATTTCCTTATGTCGAAGGAGAAGCTCTATGGTGTCACTGCGAGAAGTCTCCGCAGCTAGGTGAAGAACAGTCTTGCCTGCTTTATTCCTGAGGCGAACGTCAACTTCCGGGTGTTCGAGAAATGTCTTGATGATCGTGTCGTGATGGTTTATGATGGCGATGGCAAGAGGTGTGAGGCCGTTGCGATCTTGGGCGTTGAAGTCAAAGCCTTGTCCTTTTTCCCGTAAAAGGAGTTCGACTACTCCTGCATGGCCTGAAGCGGCTGCTAGGTGCAGAGCAACGCGATCGTCAGCGGTAGTTCTGAGCCCGAGATTGATGTTGTCTAGACGCATGATCGTTTCGGCAATAATCAAGTGGCCATTGGCAGCGGCTGCATGGAGAGGTGTGAAGCCATCCAGGAAACGCATGTTGGCATTAGCCGAATCTTTTTGTGCTATGATCTTGAAGATGCCATCATGGCCGACCTTCGCTGCGAGGTAAAGCGCCGTTTCGCCGTCGCCGGTCTTTATCCCATGGTCGACCTTCGGATGATTTGAAAGGAGCTTCACTGTGGATTCGTGGCCATTCTTGACTGCTGAAGTAAGTGGAGTATAACCAGCTGTGTCTCGGGCATTGACATCAACTTGATCGTGCTGGAGAAGCAGACGGATGATGGGATCGTCTCCTTTCTGTGAGGCAATGATTAAGGGGGTCTGCCCTGCCTGATTTTTGGTGTTGACATTGATCTCGACGTCGGTCCTTGGCTTCAGGAATACGTTGACAATTGAATGATGTCCCTGCGCTACGGCGGCCAGGAAGAATGCATGGTACTGATGCATGACAGACGAGATGTCGCCACCTGCCAGATTTTTGACAAGGAGCCAGAAGATGTTATCATGATTATGGCTGGCTGCGAGATAGAGGGGGGTGAAGCCAATCCTATTTCTGACCCTGAGGTCGACATCTGCTCGGTGCAGGAGTGGGACGACAATGGATTCGTGACCATTCAAACAAGCGATGGAAAGGAGGGTATTTCCATCGCTGTATGGTGTATTGACGTCAACTTTGGACATGCCTAGGAGGAGTTGGAAGACCGTATCTCGACCGTTTTTGGCAGCTGCAAAGAGAGCCGTGCCACCCGTGTTATCCTTTGCCTCCATATCAACACCGTTTTGCTCAAGAATCAGCCTAATCATGTTCTCCCGACCATTCTGTGCTGCAACGATCAGCAACGTTTGGCCGTTGCTGTATTTGGTGTTTATGTCGAGCTTTGTCTTGGGAAGGAGTAAGCGGACGACAGCCTCGTGGCCGTTGCTGACGGCTAAGAAGAGCCCACTATTCCCATACTGGTTCTTCAGGTCTGGGTCGACTTCTGTACGTTGCAGAATGAGGTTGACGATAGAATCACGACCTCGTGCAGCAGCGGTACTGAGAAGTGTGTTCTTGTCAACGTAGGTGGAGTTGATGTTCAACTTGCCCCCAAGTCGTTGGAGGATCAAGCGAAAGAGGTCGGTATATCCATTGGTCGCAGCAGTGTAGAGGGCGCTTCCACCATTTTCGTATCTGGTGTCCAGCTCAACGCCTTTCTGTTGCATGATTTCGGCAGCAAGTGTCTCGTTTCCTTTCTCGACGGCGGCAGAGAAGAGGGTGTGATTATTGTAGTATTTTGCGTTGATGTCGAGTTGAATTCCGTCTTCTTCATATCGCCTCAGAAGGATGCGATAGATCTCGTCGTGGCCGTTTAGGGCTGCAGAGTAGAGAGCAGTGCTCCCACCAAGCGTCCTCGCTTCCAGATTGACCCCCTTCCTCTCCAAAATAACCCTGACGCACATCTCGTGGCCGTTGACGGCAGCAGCAACGAGGAGGCTACGCTTGTTTTTGTTTTCGGAGTTGATGTCAATCTTTTCCCCGAACCTCTCCAGAAGCAGACGAAGAATGGAGTCGTGCCCCTTCATTGCAGCAAGGTGGGAAGGGGGAGAGCCGTCTTCCACTGGCAGGTTAACATCAATGTCTTTGTGGTCTAGAATAATCTTAACGATTTCTTCATGACCGCCGGCACATGCGATGGCGAGTACGGAATAATCGTTAATATATCTAGCGTTAATATCGCCTTTGTCTCCGAGCTTGTCAAGCAGGAGCCGGAAGATAGGTGTGTAGCCTTTCGTCGCGGCGGTGTATAAGGCCGAGCCGTTGAACTTCGTTCTAGCGTGTAGATCAACATCTTCCCGCTCCAGCAGGGCGCGCACGATTTCTTCCCGGTTGCTGTCGACGGCTCCAATGAGGACGGTGTGGTCGTTGATGAATTTCTGGTTGATATCAACGGTATCCCCGAGGGCTTCTAGGATGAGATTGAATACGCCAAGATTGCCCTGAATGGCAGCTTGGTAGAGGGGAGAATTTCCACCGACGAGGATTCTGATATCGACATCTTTCCTCTCTAGAAGGATTTTGATGACTGCTTCGTGCCCACCAACAATGGCCATTGTTAGCATGGTGTGGTTGTTGTAGAACCGGGCGTTCATGTCGATATTGGTCCCAATTCGGTCGAGGAGGAGTCGGAGGGACACATCCCGTCCATAGGTCGCTGCGAGCTGGTAGACGGTGCTTCCGGAAGTGGTCTGCACACTGAAATCGATGTCATCCCGCTCTAGCACTAGCTTCACGATCTCATCGTGTCCTCTAGATGCAGCAGCGGCCAATATGGTGTATCCATCGATATACTTGGTATTGATATCGATGCCCTTGCTACATCGCTCCCAAAGGATGCGAAATGTACTGGTGTGTCCGTTGATGGCGGCCAAGTAGGGTGCATTGGCGCTGGCGTTGTTTTTCGAGTAGAGGTCAACGTTCTTCCACGATAAGATAGTTTTAAGGATGGACTCGAATCCTTTGAGGGCTGTCGCTGTGAGAAGCGAGTAGCCTTCGATGTATCGTGCGTTCACGTCAAGTGAACCGGGCTTGATCTGCTTGAGTATCATTTGAAAGACAGGTTCGTGGCCACTAGCGGCTGCGGCATACAGTGCTGTGTTGCCGTTGTCGCTTTTCCATGCAATGTCCACGTCCTCTCTTGCGAGCAAGAGCTCGACGATGGAAGCATGGCCAGCTAATGACGCTGATATCAAGGGTGTAACACCTCCAGTGCCCTTGACATTGGTATCTGTGCCCGATGCTAAAAACCCCTGCACAGCGGTCGCATCACCCTTGGTGATTGCGTCCCAGATCGTTGTTGGCGCCGTCGTAGTGGTCTCGGCCATGTTGGGACTTCTGGCGGCGAAGCTTGGCTATGACGGATCAAGCAGACGTATGCAAATGCTTTCCTGTAAGCGCGAGGATTACCTACGATATTGTATCAGTCTTGTTCAGAAGAGTATCGGTTTCCGCCGTTGCTCACCAGGATGCACTTCTTTCATGCCACCACTATGAAGCTGATGCCCTTCCCAGCGCTTCTGCTAATATGGTATTGCAGGTCCGTAGCGTTCAATGACTTCGTGGTGTTAAGCTTTCACCGTTCAACCCAACTCCGCCCGCTCTAGACCTGTCGTCCTCGTCGTTGATGGTGACCAACGTGATACAATTGAGCTGTGGGCGCTAAACTTCGACATCGAGCGCTGGTCAGAGGTTGGCATCTTACTCCGCCCTTCTCTAGCTGATGATTCTGGTGACCTTCAACAATTTATAGGTCAAACCGTTTGAAGGACCTGGACATCACACTGGAAAGCCTCCACTTGACCGCGCCCGGACCTCCCCTAAAGCAAACCTGTTACAGTGAATTCAGACCACCTGATCAACTCTGACTTCGACCGTCACTTCGGTATCACACCTGAAAGATCTCTCGGTCGATCTACAAATGGTACATAAATATCTGCAATCCTTCGCCCGTATCATGAGCCACTGATTAATTGCTAAGTGTAGCCCTAACTCAGTAACTGGGCATTCGGAAGTTTATGTGTCAACGTAAGTTTGGTATCAGTTGACTTCATACACTCAACCGAAAATCTCCAACCCGTGGCACAGGAAACCAAGGCCTGACAAGTACATCGACAGCATGAATGACGCTTGTACTTTTCCAGCCGTTTTGTTACTTATGGATCCCGTCGTCACGGGCCCTTAAAGTAGAGCTTGTAACTTCATCAAGTGTCCAATTGCATCGCCGTTCCGAGTCGTTCGCCACGATGAAATTGGCATCCTCATATATCCTGGGCATCTTTCTACCTGTGTCTGCACGAGCTGCCGCGACATTTGCTCGGGACGCAGACAAGAATCAAACAGACCTCGTTTGTCTGCTTGGTGGCGACCTAGCTTGCGAAATCAATTGCCTGACAACGGTCGGCATATCGAGGGTTATTGAGATGAGAAGTGGGTTTTCATACATCAAACTCGTAATTAAAGTGTTGTTTAAATGGACTTGAACATCGTAGCAACGACTGCAAATGCGAGCTACCACCGAACTGAGGCCCCGTGCTAGCCATTCGACTGCCACCCTCTATCCGTCAATGTTTTCGTGAATCCGTGGGGACAGACTCTCACACGCTCTCCAGCTATTTCCTTGTACTTTGTGTCTGATTGGTCTCTTCTTTCTGCTTCCTATGTAGAAGCGATGCTCAGTTCATGTATTTGCCGTGCTCCCCTCCGAATTTAGCTGCTTAAACTATTCTAAGTCATCCCAAAACCATGTCCGCTGTGTCGGCATCTGTGGTCCTTGGCGAAGTGCAATCCTCTCGCGCTGAAGCTACGATTCAGCCGACTTCATGACCGTTGACATCGCGCCGCATTCAGAACCCGAATCTGCCATCAGTTCCCGCCTCGCACTGATCTCAATAACTCACATACCATGAACTGGCCTCCTCTGGAGAACTCTGGCCCGCAGGTTTAATTCTCCAAGCAGGCACAGACGGCAATCCTAACGCTCTGCACGGAAATTATGTCACACCTAACGGATCTTCTAAACATCATACCCACAGCCAGCGGATTGGACCTATGTGGTAGGTGCTCTAAGAATAACTGCCAAGACGTCATCTGCCAGTTGCTCTATTTGTGGCGCAGACCCAAATCTGACGTCATGCCGGCTACACGGAAAGTTGTATATATACTCCCTAATATTGCGTGAATGTACGTTCCTTCATAATATTTACACAATGTCTTCCTCCGTACACCCATCCGCTATTGGCTCTGGAGCCCAACCTACTCGCGATACCCAGGAAAGAGGGAATTCGGCTATGAGCCAAGAATCAACACCACAGACCGCACCGGGAGGCGAACCTTATCCCGAACAAATACACGCGGGAAAAGTAGGCTATGGTCCTAATTATAGGACCAACGCTGTGAGTATCCGCTATAATTCTCCCGCCTGGTAATTAGGCTCAACTCCATGTAGACATTCGGCGAAAAAATGAAAGGCGTCAAGGAAGAGATTGAGGGCACTGTCCTTAGAAAACATGATCTAGTTCAGCATGGAAAGGATCTGCGAACAGGAGAGCTGAAGAAACGAGAACGTCACGAGGACTTGGACGTGAGTGTTCGCTCACTACTCATTGCTCTTGGGACCTGGAATTGATCGCATCGCACACAGTCTGACAGTCCCTTCAAGGAACCAGATGAGAAAATTACATCAAACGATGACGAACGACCAGCGGAAGGCGATACTCATGTTGACAAAGCTTTCAAAGAGCAAGCTGCGACCGTCGCTCCTGAAGGAACACACGCTGGAGAGAGGCAACGGGCGGGCAAAACCGCTGATGATGTCAAGCATATTGGATGAGCGAGAGCTCAGCGATTAGAGCTAACCGCCCATTGTATAATACTTAGGATAGGGCCTTTTCACAAGAATAATAATACCATGCATATTATCATTCAACTGTGACTATATACAAAATTGAAATTGACTTGCTCGTGCACAAGCGCGAGCGCTCATGGCTTTCGGCGATCAGCCCGAGTTTCATTAGTTGCTGGCGAAACTTTAGGTTGGCAGTGTCCCTGCTGTCATGAGATTGGACTTCGCCAAGGTATTCAAGCGTAGTGTGGCCATTCAGGCCTAGTAATCACTGTGAATACGTGAATCGTGAGTCTAGTCCCTTCACCAAGTTACATTTACGCACTTTGTTTCGGCAGCACGGACAATATAACTCCATGTTGCCTCATATTCCCCGCGTCCGAGTCTCTCAACTCGAATTTATGAGCTTCCTGATCCTTTAGAGCTTTTTTCTCGAACATCATCTGGAAGGTCACTGAGCGAAGATGTCTCCACCTGGACTGGAAATATATCCCAATTTTCCTATCCATGATCTGAACTTGGCTAGCTACCCACCCCGAGGGGCCGTCAAACCATGACACCGACTCACACCATTTAAATCGGAATGAGAGAACCTCCAAGGATATTGGTGGCCAGAATTCTTCGAACACTTCCATTCGTGGGTCTATCCCTCCGTACCAATCATCCACGCGGGCTTGTAGGCTATGAGGAAAATAAATGTCCAGGCGTCGGACAGCTTTAAAATGACGCAAGGATCTCCAACCACAGAGATCTGAGATTCTATGCATGAGTGACTGCCTGGTCCATGATAAAAGCACTTACGTCGCAATCGATACTGGCCCACATGAAAAGATAGAGAAGTCAAGCTATCTCCGCAGATAGGAGCGAGTTCGTCCAGAAGAGTGTCTCCTTGGTTGGCGGCTACCTGCATCGCAAGCTCCTTGAGCCCGCGCAGATCAAATATACCAGACAGCCCGAAGATGGGCATTGGTGCTCCACAGGTAGCATATTCGACGTCTATAATGGCAAGTCGCTCTAATGCTGGAACAATGTCTCCTGTTTTATTAAAGTTCTTGTGCCAATAGTTTCGTTCGATGGAAACTGAAAGAAGTTCAAGACATTTGATGGTTGTGATTTGATTCACAACGCAAAGGTCCACGGAAGGACCTTTCGTAATCATGAGGTGGGACAGAGACCTGAATGTAGTCGGGATGAGGGGTACGATCTTTTGCCTTGACATAGAGTCTCTGCATATATGTTCCAGGGTAAGTTGCGTGCATTCCGGGGAATCCATGGCGTCGAATAAGTCCGCAATGAGGGCCGTTTCTTCTTCCACCCGTTCGCTTCGCGTGCTACCGAAGATGTTGACCAAGAGAATTTCACATATAGCAGTACGAATTGAAGAGTTTGAAGAGAGGATATCAACAAGTTCCTGCACGGGTTTGTTGGCGTGCTCAAAACGAATTTCTAGCCTTCGAAAGAGCTTCTTTTGGGCACACGCGGCATAGGGAGCGGTGGTGTAAGAGAGACTCTTAAGAGATTCAATGTACGACTCGTCCTCTTCAGGTAACAGATCGAGAATTATCTCAAAGATCTCCAAGGGGAGCTCAACAGGCGGCATCGTAGCAGCGGAGACACAGCCCCAGCATCCTCAAGAATGACTAGTGACTTGCCGTCAACTCCGAGTCATCTTCTTTAGGGTAGGCATGCGATGCAGCCGAGGCCGTTCACGCAACACGGTCGCCATCTGTCAGCAGCAGCATCCGTGTCATACTCTGTCATAGTTTCTCGCGGAAGAGCCCATTTGCCAGTAGAGATAGGATATCACATCACTTCTTGAACATAACAATTCCTGAGTGTCTAATCTTTCTTTCGGTCATCCAAGTAAGAACCGTCCCAACTCTATTTTTGAGCGCCATACCCCTTCCTAACCTGCTCAGCCACTACGTGCTGAGGGCACCTCCGCCCGGTCCATGTTTCAAATTGCGCGTATCCTTGCTCGAGAAGTACCTCCAAACCCGGAACAGTGATCCATGTATTCCCAGTTCCAGCATTGGCCAACCCAAGCAGAGGCGTAACTGCAGGTTTGTACGCCATATCCACCACCACACCCTTCCCGCCTTGATACTCGAACAAAGCCTTCGACAAAGGGAACATTGAAGCGGAGTCGGTGGCAATTTGAGCAGCGGCTGGAACTGTTGAGACGATAATGGAAGGTGGTGGAAGGACCGCAGACCACCCCTGCAGATCGCCCTCTAATACCTTGACGTTTGCATTAGGGAAGGCTTTCGCAAGCTCTCCGGCTTTTGACGTAGTCCTGTTGTACAGGTAGATCCTCTTCGCTCCCAGGGACTGCAAGGAATAGATTGCAGCCCTAGCAGTGCCTCCTGCACCCATGACCAGTGCGTTGTCGATACCCTTGATATGTGGGAGGAGGCAGTTGCGAATGCCCAGCCAATCGGTGTTATCGCCAACCAACTTTCGCTTTCCATCTTCGGAATCCGTCACGGGGACGATGGTGTTGACGGCACCAATGGACCTCGCAGCAGCTGTGAGTTCGTCCAGGAGAGGTATGACCTCGAGTTTATGTGGAATTGTCACCGAAGCACCCCCAAAGTTGATATCCCCAATAGCTTTCTGGATCTCGTCTCCGACGGTTTGCGTCTCGAGAAGGTCGTATCGGTGAGGCAACCCCAAGGTTTTGAAGCCTGTGTTATGCAGGGTGGGGGACATTGAATGCGCTATGGGTGCGCCAAAGAGATAGAACTGCTTAGAGGGAAGCAGACCGAGTAGATGAAGAGCTTCTTGGATTTGCCTGAACGACAATTGTCCGGGAGCTGCTTTGAACGGAAGAAGGGGGTGCGTAATGGGTGTGAAGGTATGGTTCAAAATTCGGGACATCTGTCCTTCGAGACCCATATTGATGGCGATGATGGGTTTGGCGCTCTTCTGGGTTCGAGTTTTAGCGACGAAGTCGTAGAGCGCGAAATTGTCTTCCAGTGCATTTGCTTTGCCGATGATTTTGAAGATGTCGCCGAATCGTTCTGCCAGAGCGTATTTCTCCTTGATAGCTGCACCACTCCACTTCATGTTCCCGCTCCAATCATGCCAGCTCGCGATGAGCTGGGATGCGCCCTTAGTCTTGACTAGAGCCTCGATGTACTTCCTCTCCAGAGTTATCTCCACGTCGACGTATTCCACGCCAAGCTTCAATGCCATCTGCAAGAGCTCAAAGGCCTCCTTTTGTGCCTGGTCGGGGAAAGCGCCACCTTGAGAGGAGGTGCGCACGGTAAAGACAATGGGTAATGAGCTGGCCGAGCGAAGAGCTGAAAGCTGGGACCTGACATATGCTGGAGAGGGTATATCGGCTGCGGATTCGCCGGGTGAACGGAGGAGATCGACGCGAAGCTCCATTGCATCTGCACCCTCAGTGAGCTCGTCCAACTTGGACAGAGCCTCAGTGACATCGGGATATGTTAAGCTTAGGAAGTAGGATCGCCTTCCTTCCCTGAGGCTAGATGAAAGGTTTGGGGATATCTTCGTGACGTGCCCAAAGAATCTCTTGACCTCCCGACGAATCGATGTTTCTGTGTATTGGGCTGAGAGTCCAAAGATGTTGGAGTACTCGTGACTGGAGCACTCGTCAAACCAGGGTTCCCGCCTCTTGAAAACGGCTTCTATGGGTTCACCATAAGCGGGCCTGGCTGTTTCTGCTCCCAGGTACTCGACAATATCCTCCAGGTTTCGATGAATGTGGACCACGGCGCCCGTTTTGGCGTATTCCGAGAGTAGCTTCCTTGCATCCTCTGTCTCAACAACGCCTCCACCCAAGCTGATGACATGACCTCGGTTCTTCCCATTCATCAGGTCTTTGAGGATTGCCGCCTCCGCGGCCCGGAAAGCTGGCCAGTCATGTTGATGAACGAACTCTCTAACTCCCATTTGATGTTTCGTCTCGAAATATTCATCGGCATCCAAGAAGGTCCAGTTCAGAGCAGCAGCAGCAAGACGACCTATGTGAGTCTTTCCGGAACCACGCATCCCGATGAGGAAGACAGACGCGGGCTCGTTGGGAGTAGCCTTCGTAGTGCCAGAAGCGGAGGCGTTGACGGTCTGAGAAGCCATGTCAACGCCTTGCACAGCCAAGCCAATCTAGGTTAGGTCCAGTCAGAAAGGCTTGAGACAACCCGGGGACACATAGAATACCTTATTCTCCAAATCGTCCCACCAATTCGGCCAGGTCTTCTCGACGCATCGTTTCTCCTCGATGACGGTATGTTTCACAACAGTGCTGAGAACACTGAAAGCCATCGCTACACGATGATCATCGTAGCAGTGGACGCTGACACCACGTTTGAGTTGATCAATGGGCTTGCCAATAATTTCGAGGCCATCGTCAAGCTCAATTGTTTCGACGCCAAATTTTGCTGAATAAAGCGATGAGCAGATGCGTTTTGATTGAGGACTGTCTTCATACCAAGCTGATCCATCATGGCCCGGATCCGGTTGCATTCCTTCACCCTTTGATTGGCAATGCCAAGGATCCTCGTCTTCCCACTTGCGACAGCCGCCAATGCAGTGGCCGTCAGGAAAGCATCGGTCATGGTCTCCATGTCAACCTCCTCGATAGCTTTCAGCTGCCCAACAGGAGGACCCTTGACTGTCGTCTCTGTAGCAGTTTGCTGGACCTCACATCCCATCTTTTCCAATACTTCCTTTGCAAATTGAGCATCACCTTGAAGAGATGAGGTCCCGATATTGGAGATTGTGCATGTAGTTCCGGTGATTGCTGCGATTGCCAGAGGGTACGTGGCGCTACTGGCATCGGATTCGATATTGTAAGTCGGCGGGTTCTGGTAAACAGCCTTGGGGATGTCGTAAATGTCGAGTTTATTTCCAGAGTCGTCCGCACGGCGGGTCACTTCCACACCGAATTCTTTCATCATGGCGATAGTCATGTCAATGTATGGTTGAGAGATAACTTGCCCACCGGTCAGCTCGAGAGTGACCGGCTCTACAGCATAAGGGGCGCATAGGAGAATGGAAGACACGTATTGACTGGACACCGAGGCTGCCAGCTGGATGGTACCGCCTTTCAGCCCGTTCGGTGCGATGGACAGGGGAAGGCATCCTTCTGACTCCCTGAAATCGATCTTGGTGCCATTTGCTTGAAGAGCAGTGACGAGAGGGCCAATCGGGCGCTGTTTCATCCGTGCATTGCCAGTGATGATGGTGGTGGGTGCGGTATCTTGCGGCGAAGATTGCACAAGTGCACAAACAGTCGTTAGGAAGCGTGCAGCTGTTCCGGCGTTTCCCAGGTATATCTCCTTGCCTTTCGGGGGCACGCAAAGAGAGCCTTGGCCTCCGTTGACAACCAAGGTTTCGCCCTCGTCCTCCCAGGTGAAGCTAGCGCCCTGACAGCTCGTTAATTCAACGCATATAGTCACATCAATTCCGTAATTTACCTTCAGTTCAAGTAGAGCGGCCATCATAACTTGTGTGTCGTCTGAATGCAGTAGGTTTTTGAGCCGGCATGTGCTCTGACCGAGAGCAGCTAGAACCAGCGCTCGATTGGAGATACTCTTCGATCCGGGTGTGGCCATCTGGACAGGATCGTTCTTCGGAGTGCCGGGAATGACAGTAGCCCCCTCCGCAAGAATCTTTGAGATCACGGCATCGTCGATGTTAGTCGCCTTTTCCTCGTACGTCTTGCCTATTCTCGACAGAATGACGATCTTCTTCTGCGTGCCACTGTTTTTCTTATCGACCCTCATGATATCAAGCAGCCGTTCGACTGTTAGAAGTGCCGCAGCAGGAACGCTGGCGATCCTGGGATCAGAGAGAGAGATCGGAAGATTATAAGACTTGAGGCATCGCGAGAGACGGCCGACACCGACTTGGCCAAGGATGCCCATTTGTCGGGAAATCTCAGCTTCGAGTATCATTCCGATGCTAACGCACTCTCCGTGCAGGATAGTGGGTGTGAGGACAGCTTCGATTGCATGCCCGATGCTGTGGCCGAAATTAACTAGGTTGCGAAGGCCAGTTTCGCGCTCGTCCACGGTGACGATATGAGCTTTGACGGATATTGATCCAATGATGACAGACAGGAGAAGTTCCTGCGCCTTAGAGCGAGTGTTCAGGGTACGGCCTGCATAATTGGTGGATGGTGTCTGGATGGCCGCAAAAATCTCGGCAGAGTTGGATTCAAGAGAATCGAACTCCTTCTCATTCCAAATGGCAGCGGTCTATCCGAGACTACGTCAGTAAGCCACAAAATCGAGAAATCGAGCGTTCAATTACTTTGACGACTTCGGCCATTCCATTGGAGAATTCTCTTGAAGGGAGAGTCTCCAGGAAGGCGGCATCAATAAAGATGTATTCAGGCTGCCAAAACGCGCCAATGAGGTTCTTGCCCAAAGGAGTGTCAATGGCCGTCTTTCCACCGACGCTTGAGTCAACCATGGCAAGAAGAGTGGTCGGAATCTGCACGAAGCGGACTCCTCTCATGCTGTAACCCATGTGAGCCGATGAAGCGAATCGCACGAAGAGCACATACAATGTAGCGGCAACAAATCCAATGAGATCGCCGATGACTCCTCCTCCAAGAGCCAAAATGACGCTGTCCCTGGTACATCTGTTCAGAAGCAGGAAGTCCTCTACTTCGGCCTTTCCTTCGCGGCTCTTCGAAGTTTCTCCGGGAGGGATGATGTGGCTCAAGAACCTGGGTTGGGCGATGTTGTTGCTTTTCAGGGCTTTAAACGCTCCTGCAAATTCAGCCTCGAATTTTGGCAGGTAGAATTTTCCGACATGCTGGTCGGTTATAAGGACATATGTTGAAGAAGGGAGAGTTTTCAAGACTGTTTCGACGATGTACGGGATGAGGTGAAAGCCGCAATGGATAGAATCTTTGCCTAGAATCGAGACCTTTTGGATATCTGCAGCCGCCATGGCGGATGAAGAAGGTATGAAGCGAAGAATGGTCGAGTCAAGTATGCTCTCGCATGGCTTGACGCTGGTCGAAAGTTATGAAGGTCACGTGGTTAATCAAAATCTCATCGAGATGGCCTTGGCCGACGGTGAGACATTTCCGAGTCCTAGCCCTTGTATGAATTGTTCGAACCAAGCCGCAGAGTCTCGCTGGCAAAATGTCGTTTCAACCACCCAAATGTGAGCATTGATATTAAGAACTACGAAGGTGAGGTATCTTGGTCTATCGAGGCTAAAGGAGTGGCATGGTATTGGCTCATCAAGGAGTCCAAATATACTATAGCAAAAAATCAACGCGAGTGCGAGAGAGTAGGGTATCCTGGTTTGAGGCGAAGAATAATAGAGGATGAAATAAGCATAACAAAAGAGGCAGCAATACGAGGAGATAAAAAGCTAACGATTGTGTGTGGTAGCGTACCAGTATCGATCAGAATAATTAAGGAAAGCAGTCCAAACGGCAACAACCTGTTGTACACTCCATGCCGTCCCTCTTTAATGGGTGAGACGCTTTGTCATAGACGATGTCCAGGTACAGCCCAGAATATCAGCGTCAATGCGACGACGATGGCTGCGACCAGGATGCTAACCCATATTGCGCGGCCAATCAGGAGTTTCTTGACGTAAGGTTCGCGGATGCGTAGCGTACGGAAAGGCGTGGTTTCCGACTGGCCGAGGAAAACAAGAATAGGATCCAATTCATATTGGTGGGATATCAGGAAGAGCACAGCGAAGAAGAACGGGATGAAGAGCTATGTCATGGATCAGTCAGTGAACAATCGATTATGGCGGACACCAGAGAAACTTACGAAGAATCTCTTGGATTTTGGTTTCACATCCAAGAAAACAAGGGCGAAAGCTGCCGCTAATCCTATCCAAAGGATGATGAGGCCAGAAATCAGGCGTACGAGCGCGGATATGGGTGTAAGGTTACCAAACGCCTTCGTTCGGAGGAATCGAGGGAAGGCGTCTTGTTCCATCGCTCGGAAACAGTAGTCCTTCTGGGCGTGGAAGAGGTCGGGTATCTGGGCCATCATCGAGTGCTCGGCCTGTGTCTTGGGCTCTTGAGCACTGGAGAGAGCGAAGGAATGAATCCGTAGGGAAGGGGGAAGATAAATTTCGTGATTCTCCTCAGAATTCACGACATTGCTGGCTGGAGAGAGATAACGATAATATATCCGCTCGGCGGAAGCAATCAGGTCTTGACGAGTAATGGCAGAAGAGCGAGGAATGACAGTAGGTGCCCGGGACGCACGCTTCATGTTGAATAGCGTAGGGGTCCGACCTGACAAGGAAAAGGGAGTTGTTGACCGTGGTGGTGGGTCGTCTGGGTTCTTGGGAGATGCAGACGCGACTCGTGTCTGCCCAGACATTTGGGGTCCCGGGCTCACAGAGCGTCCACCCCACTGACTCTTTTCATTCATAGGGGTATCAGCTCCTGCAAGATTTCGCCTGTCTTGGTCGCTTCCTAGCTCATTCGTGCTTGCAGTGCTGCGCTTCGTCCCTCCACCCTCCCCACTCATCCCAACCACAGTGCCATATATAGAACCTCTCCGGCGAGCATAATCCCAGTATTGTGGCCAGTCGTCCCGTATCGTGCGACCTGACTTGCGAACATCCTTGAAATAAGCTCGGCAGAGGTTTTCATGCTGCTGGACATCAAGCCAGAAGTCTAGCACATCTTCTGCTCCCTCTCTCTGCAAAAAGAGGCTACACGCTCGTCAGCTTCACTTTCTAATGGGTATTTGTGAAAAACGCACTAGAACATGAAAAGGTCCACAGGTGGGCGGGTTCTCCTCGATAACACCTCTTGGAAGGTAGGGAGCCTATTCTTCCGACTTGCTGCGTATTCATCCTGTAGCTGATTCTCGTCCTCCGCCATGGCGAACGAAGTTTCTTGTAGCCTTCAGCGTGGTCGTTGTCGTTGTCAACGGCGTTGTGATGATTCCACGCGGGGGCAGCCAAACTCGCAACGCGCTAAAGTGCTGACGTAAGCAGCTTGCTTTTACTGGACTTTCCGAACCCTCGCCTCCACCGTCGCCGACGTTAACAATGTCCGTCTTCACAAAAGCATTCTCGCCGGCAGTCAGGGAGATTCGAGTACTCCTCTCGCAGAATGGACCTGCTTCATCGGGTGCTCGGTACGTTCCAATCCATTCATATGTTGAATAGACCTTTCACAAGGCTTTCAGCGAATTCATCCTCTCAAAGTACCCGACAATCAAGAAACACAACCCCGACCTTCCGGTGATGATTCGTGAAGCTAGTGGCACGCCAGCGAGGATATTTGCTAGGTTTGGTGCGTATATGATGTGGCTGGTGGACCCAAGGACTGACTTTTATGTGGGTTTTAGAGCGTGGGGTAGAGAAACACGTAGAGCTCGACAACCTTTCGGCCAAGGATGTAGAATCTGCTGTCTCCAAGCTTCTATCATAATGTCACAATTTGCTTTCGTTTTCCGGACAATACCTAGTCAACCCGTCAATTTATGTCACTCAACATACTCTAGACCCATTCAAGGCGCCTCCCGTCGGACCCGTCTAACCACGTTTCAACGTCATTTTTGCAAGCTTTCGGAATGGGTAAAAAATATTCCATGCATGGCTTCAACTATCCTGACTGAATGTTGGACGAACCACACCACCTCTAGTTTGCATGGTCAGCGAGGATATCTAAATATGCTGGAAAGCTGGAAGTCCCCAGGTCCTGTTTAGGTCAAGTCCCATGAAAGTGCCTGCTTGCTTACCGAAGGCGGACTGGCGTCTTGTTTTTACGGATGGACCTGTTTGCCCCCAGAGGTATCGTGTGCCAGGCAATAAGGCTGGAGCCTAGGTACCTTTCAGATGAGCTGTCCTTGTTGCGGATCAGCAATGATTCTACCCCCGGTGTATCCTTTTCTGAGGTTGCGATAGTATAGAGCACAGATAGGGATAGGGGCAGGGGGTCAAGGCCCCGGCAGCCGTGAAGACACCCCTCTTCAATTAGCGATGCAGGAGCCACCTATGACCCTGCAGAGGGCTGAAGACACTCAAAACCACCCAGTACACCGGCAGGGTAAAGTGACATCCCTCCTTGATGATCGAGGCACGCTGGGCCTTCAAAATCGGTGCTATCTACTACGAACTCCGAAGATTAATTCCGGGCCCAATAGCCTCGTGGTAATTGAAGCTCTCTCAGTGAAGGCCATAAGTACCTGCATGTCTATTGGCAATCACGATAGGCTACAGCTATGCTACATTTGATGGTCATTTATGCTACAGAAATCTAATCTAAACGATACATGATTTAAACTTGACCCATGGACGGATGTGTCGTATCAAGGACATCCGTCGTGCAATCAAGGCCTTCTCGGCGTCGGTCAACCAACGCAATGAGCTCAACTTGTACAATCATCAGTGTGGGTATGATTCCCTGACAAGATGTGAGAAGTTAGTTTGGAGTACTCTTCCTAGAAAACTCACTACAAGACGTAGCATAACCGCCATGAGATACAGCTGCAAGCATTCGAGTCATTCACGGAGAGAGACTCTGGGTCAGGGAAGACTTACATGAGCTGCTTGGGCCCCTACGGGTACTGCAACTACGAGCAAAATTGATAGGGAATAGAATGCCCCACTCTCGACGCTGAACACCGATTAGCCTCTCATTAGTCACAAAATCGAGAGAAACTGATACTGACAGAGCAGCCAGAACTCTCCTAACATGTGGTGGTGGGTCATAACCCAGGACTGAGCAGGATTTTCGGCTGACATAGCATATTCGACCAGCTGTTGGGTTGGCGTATGGTTTAAATATCAAAGCATAAAGAGAATTACCATGGTACGTACCCGTCAGGGTCGTCATTAGAATGTTGAATGCAAAAATGCTCCATAAAAAGACGGGCGTCAACTTTCCTCCCAGCCAGTACAGAGACGGTGTGTTTTGGCTCAGATACCCCCAGACTGATTAGAAAGGCGGTGGCAATGTGCGGTAATGTCAGTATAAGACCCTTCATAGAACATCTCTTGCCTGACCTGTGTCACCAACGAGAAAGAGAAAAGGAAGGAGGACAATCCGCCATCTTCTCCCCCATATGATATAGCATCGATATATCTGATAGGTGTGAGACCGGCTGTAATCCTACCATAGAGGGAGTCATACCAGAAGAGTATCTGCGAAAAGACTACGAAACCAATGAGATTAGCTACACTCGGGCTTTGTTAGAAGACATCAAAGACTCACTTATTCGACACGAAGAGGTAGTTCTTGATCAGGAGGCGAGGTAGAACTGCGCTGGCTTGAGAGCGAAGAGCCATGATGGCAGGCAGGTCCACAATCAGGTAATGCCACGATATTGCGACGTCCACTGTGGCCAGAATGAACATTACACTGATAATAGTTAGGAGAACAATGTTCATTGATGCCTTCTGGGGATATAGGAGATAGATGGCGACGAGAAATAGAATTGTGTGTGCTCCTACGCCGAAGGTTCAGCGTCGCATCTCTAGAAAATCCCGACAACGTACCGTACAAGAGGGTTTCGAGCTATATGAGTATCAGAACGTTTTGCCCTTCTCAAGAGACGACCACATGAATCTTACCAAGGATGCACCGAAGGCTGGGCTCAGAAATTGAAAAATTGTCAATAAACCGGTATCTGACCCAGAGGCGGACCAGTCCATCCCGAGAAACAGAAACAGTAACTTGAGGAAACTTTCCAGTTGATTAACAGGCTTATATATACGAAGTTTGGGTGCGTTTGAAAAACAGCAGTCTCGCCAGGGTTACGCTCAAATACCCCCGAGGGCAGAGTGACCGAGTTTGGACCGAGCCCTGAGAACCTCCCAAGCGTTATGTTATGTCCAATACCCATGACCAGAAGCAGGTGAAAAGAACGCCGTAGGGTGTGGCTACGTGGCGCTGAAGCCACATGATAGCACAAATTTCCAATAGAAACCTTGATATTCCTCAACGCATAAAATCCAGAACGTCGAGGTCATCAGAATAATTACAGCATAGGAGGAATCACAGGCTCTTCATACGCCATCGAAGTCCACGACCCCAAACACCCCTTGCAACATTTTACCAGTCCAGGCACATGCACTGCCACCGACACCGAGGACAAGATACCAAATCGATACGTACGAGTTACTTCGATGGCAGCCCGATGCAAAAGCGAAAGGACAGATAAGGATCTAAGCCGCTTCCACGTGGACCTTATGGCAGCTTGACGATAGTCGTAAGCCATCCATCTTGTAGGAAAGACGCCTGAATCACGTTTGCTGAACAACCACCGAGTCGAGAAATTTGGGAAATCGAGTTCTCATTCAACCGAAGTCCTGACCCACAGAGGGCCGCACAGTGCTGAAGATCTGAGTGGTTTTGTCTGCTACGGTTACGCGATACCTCTGTTTCAACCCCGCCAATTCAACTTGTACAACCAGGAGAACTGGGATGATTCCCTGCATGAACGTGAGCGACTCCTGAAGGCTTTGATCATCTTGGCTCTTACCACTAGTCGACCCATCATTAGTAGCATGTATATCTAGAGTACCAACAATCAGCTGAAATTCGTGGATGAATCAAACGACACTTGCATGAGCGTTCTGGTGAACAGGGACTGTAACCACCAGTAATATGGAGAGTGAGTATATTGCTCCACTTTCAATTCTGATGAGCACCTGGATAAGTATCGAGCTCAGACTCTTTCAGTGAGATACCACGCTTACAGGATAACGACAGGCTTGCGGAAGCCTTTTGGTATATGTACACCCAGCGTGGTGCTGTAAGTTTTGCTGATGTAGAGTATACGTCCCGCTGTAGGCAATAATGGGTAGTTGGTCGTAAACGCTTGAGAGAGTTCTCACCAGTAAGTGCGGTGATGACGATATTGAACGAAAAGACGCCCCACAAGAAGACAGGTGCAAAGCGGGAGTCTACCCAGTATAAAGCCGACTTGCTCTGGCTTAGACCTCCCCATACTGGCGGGTTCGTTAGAAATTCATCTTGCGCAAACGGCTTGCTCACCTGTATCCGCAACGAGCAGGACGGCAGGCAATGCGATGACGTACCGACTACGTTCCCACAGAATGAAGCAGCGATATAGCTAAAAGTAGTGAAGATTTAGGTCCGGCTCGCGGTGGTAGCAATTGTGCCCTGACCAAGATCACGTCTGCCAGGAAACTATTGGAGGTAATGAGGGATCGGTAAGGAAGGATGTGGGGCCAACGTACTTGTTCGCGACGAACAAATAGTTCTTGAGCAAGAGGTGTACGAGTGCTGCTTCTGGGGATATACGGAGGCTGAGCATATTTGGAACGTCCTTGACGAGAAATTGCCAGGACAATGCCAAGTCCGCCGTCGCCAGGACGAACATTGCAGTTAGGATAGACAGGAGAAATAGCCGCATTGATATCTGGCGTGGCCAGAGAAAATAGACGGCTGTGAAGAAAAGAATGGAATGGGCGCCTAGTAAATGTGTCAGTAGTAGGACCGAGGGTGATAGAGGTCGCGTGAACCATAGAGTAAAGCTTCCAACTGCAAGATGGGTTTTAGCTATCAGGACAGTCCTTTGAAGCGAGTTGACATACCAACGTAGCACCGAATGCCGACCCCATGAACAGAAGCAGAGGGCCTAACGCATCGAACCCGCCTGCTTGGGAGATGTTCATGCCATTTGGTTGGGATGGGACCTAGTGTGGGTTACAGGCAGGCCGACCTTCTATATATTGACCTTGTCAGGTGAGTAATCCTGAATGCCAAATCAGGGTCAGAGTAGACAGGTCTCCGGAGGCGTTGAGCTGAACATTCTAGAGCACCGGATCTCCAAGAGGCCCACAATTTTGATCAAACCCGAGGTTCTTCGGATTTCATGGATTTCATGGAGCGAACTAAGGCCGCTGACTTGAAGTTGAAGTTGAACGGTGGTATTATCATCGGAGGCAGTAGTTGTCAAGATTCATGGTGCACTCGATGCTACCAGAACTGCTCGAAGGAAATTGAGGATAGTATCTCGCGTACCCAGCTTAGTACTTACTTTTAGTTAGAAATGTCAAGGGTACCGATACGGCATTGACAGCCAGGGGTCTCGTCCCAAGTGTTTCCCTGGTCATCCCAGTTACGTGAGTTGGAGAAATGCATAACTGTGTAATCGGAAGTCCACATGCTATAGTGGGTATGCGTGCGCCTTGGCGTGCAATTCACTTTTTGAATTGTGGATGTCTGAACAACTGGATGATCGCCGGATATAATTGGTTGTACCGCCACCTGCTATCGGTTAGTCGGTAATAATTAGGGCCGGCAAATCTGTATCAGTCCCTTCGCCATGGTTGAACATTTATTGAAGGTTGAAGGGACAGCCTTCACTCCTGCACCAGATCGTCCGCATTGTGGTGCTAATTATCTTCTTCAATAATTGTTGCGAGCTGGGATTCACCCGATAATACATGCTATTGACCTTGTAAGGATGTTATCATGCAGGGACACACGGAATAATTCGGGTCAAATGACGCAGATATTCACAAATTACCCCGAGGCTGACCCATTCCCTAAACATTCATCGCTTTTTCTCGTTCCATACGATGCCAGTATGAAGTCTGCTAGGCGAGCGCTGATTTGACGAGGTCGGTGGAGGCGAAGGAGGTTCAACAGCCTTCGTATTTCAGAGGTTTTCCCATGAAAAGAGGATAGAGATTCCCTCAATGGCAGTGCTAGGTCATGCTGAAGGTCGCAGGGATGGTGCTAACAACAGCGGTAGAAGACGGGTCTGATGTTGAATAAAGTCCGGATAGCACGTCTCTGCCCCATTCAATCTGGACAATCATCAGAGTCGGCATAATTCCCTGCGACAAGTCAGACCAGAATGCATTTCAGAAGGTGAAATGTTTACGCACCACAAAACGATAGAGAAGAGCGATGGGATAGAACTAGCAATTATCGCAGTATTCTTCAGCATGGAATTACTAACAATGAAGTTACTACTTACGTGCCATCCCTTGCTAAATGGCATAAGTGCCACAAATAACAGCACAAGAGTGTACGTGGCTCCCGTCTCGGTGCTAGACCAACATTCAATCATATGACGAGAACAGAAATTTCGGGAGCTACTCACAGAATGGCTGCAATCGTCCTGAAATGTTTTGTACTCGTTGCTGAGACCATCCTCCGACTAAGCCACCAAATCCTGGCGGCTGCACATAATTGAGTCAATTCATATGAAGACCTTCGTACTATTGCATCGCGGACTCACCCGTCAAGAGCGTTAGGGTAGTGTTGAGGGCGAAAACACACCACAGGTAGCCAGGCGTGAAAACCTGACCCTGGAATACACCTGAGTGCATCTGGAGGAGAAAGCCAGAAACTAGACCTGATTGTGAATGGTGATCTAACCGTAAAGTAAGGTCTTCGTACCAGTCTCCGAGAGTAAAATCAAGATAGGAAGGATGATGATGAGCTTTCGCCTTCCCCAGACGACAAAGAAGCGGTAAATCTGTTGAAATACACAGTTAGATCTTGGTAACGATGGAGGGGACTATGTGGCTCACTAATAGGCTGTCAGCAAGAAGACTATCCGAAACAAGGAGGGTAAGAACTACTAATTAGGAGGAAATGTATGTTGACTAACTTGTTTGCGACAAAAACAGCGTTTTTGATGGTTAGATGCTGGACGGCCACAGTCAAGCTCGTAGGGGACCTGGAGACCGCTGGGATATCCCGAAGGACGAACCAGAAAGAGAGTGCAACATCTGCAGTTGCGGTGGCGAATGTAATGATGATGAAAAGGAAGAGAATGACGCGAGGACCCAGTTGACGCGGGTAGAGTTTGTAGGCTGCGATACAGAAGAGAATGAAGTGTATTCCTAGGAAGAGAGTCAGCGAGATAACATCTTCTAGGGGACCCACTGAACGCACCATACAGGATGGATTCAAGCTAGTCCAGTGGTCAATCCCGTCTTTGACGCGCACAAAGCTGATAGTACATCGACTCACCATGAGCGCTGCTACAAGTTGGACAACATAGTTCAAGGTTGGCGGTTCAAGGAACCATTCGATCGTGGGGTTCGTAGCTCCTGGCGTGCCGCCCATTGGGCTGTAAGATGGCCTTCACGCGTGAAATCAGGCTGGAAACGATAATCCGGAGTACGTCGAGACATGCTTGGGTTATATACCTCGGTCATCTCCAGCCTTGCGCAGGGCTACTGGCACCTCGAGGGCGACAGGGCTTCATATTCGGGACCGTAGCTGGGGAACGTCAAGCACGGTGCAAGATGTTCCAAAGGCGGAAAAGCAGTGCAAGCCGACCACAATTTTGGGCAGCCTCCGCCTAGCTGAGGTTGATCTCAGGCTGATCTTCCGCCGTTTCCAGGAACCGCACCTTCCCAATTTCCATAGAATACTCGCATGTGGTCAGTGGCGCTACTAAATATCTCAAAGGGTTTGTCGGTCTATCAACACGACCCGCTGAAAATCTCAAATCGCATTCAAAAGTCCCTGGAATGCACATCACAGACCCCATCTGCTCTACAGCCCTTACAATATCAAGTCGATATCAAGCGTCTGTTAATTATTATTGAATGCTAGTATCGATCACTCTGAGAACGCAATGAAGAGCTTGGACAAGAGGTCCCGTAGTCAACCGAATCTGAATGGTTCCTTAGTAGTTGGCATCATACCTCATACCTGAATTCTCTTGGTCACCAGCCCTGGAAGATGGAAATCAGCACTTGCCCCGCAAAATGACCGAGGCTGAGAGTAGTTAAAACACAGAATTCAATACTGACAGCCAAGAGGCTTGGTAGCAACGTCGTCGATCCAGATAGCAGATTCAGATAGTGGATTCAGATGGTATTGTACTAACAGCAGCAGTCGAAGGGGGAGCTGTAGGGCTATAACATCGTTCACTCTTCTTGCTGAGTTCCACTTGGACAATCATTAGGGTCGGAATAACACCCTGTGATGGGTTAATTAACGACCGCGGGCTTGAATAGAGCAATTACTTGGATGTGTACGCACCACGAGCCGGTATGGAAGGACCAAGAAGAAGAACTGTGAGGGACACTTATCAGCAAAGGGCGATATAAGCTTGAGATACTTCACAAGACGTACATGCCACCCATTTTGGAATGGAATTATAATCACCAGAAGAATGGATATTGAGTAGATCACACCGCTCTCAACCCTTGAATTTACCCATGGTGAGTACCTGGCAGATGTATGGACTCTAGTGAACTAACGCACAGAATAGCGATCGCTGTATTGATCTGTTCCTTCTGGCCTGAGAACGCAAGTAAGGATCGCGTCTTCCTGGAGATCCACCAGATTCTCCCTGCTGAAAACATGATTATCAGGGTTCGTTATCATTCTGAACAAGTGAAGTGAGGGTGAATCACCTGTTAGCAGGGTCATTATTAAATTGAAACCGAAGGTACTCCATAGCCAGGCGTGTGTGAATGGATTGGAGATTGTAATGGTATCAATTTCGAGCTGGCTCAAGTAGCCCCATACTAGTAGGTGGACATTAGCTGCTTAGAATGGAAGCAAAGCTGATTGAATACCTGTTTCGGCTATTAGTACGACCAGAGGCACAATGACTAGGCGTTTCTTCTGGTTCCATATCATAAAGAATCGATATATCTGGTAGCGACTCGGAGTCAGCCCGCTGCCGCCCAATGTCACAAAGATTAGACAGCACAACGCACTAGCAACGCATCTGCCAGAAAGTTACCCGTAACAAGGAGCACGTTCTTCTTCAACAACCTCACAATAGCTTGATGTAACGTCATATTTGCTGTGGATATGGCGGGAAAATCATGCAGAATTAATCGGAAGGATAATGCTACGTCTGCTGTAGCCAGGATAAATAATATGGTGAGAGCAATAAAGAGGACGAGTCTAGCGTTGATCTTTTGAGGCCATAGATGATAGCTGGCAATGGAAAAGAGGATGCAGTGGGCGCCTATAAGCCGGAGAGTCCGTCATCGAGAAAGCACAAAATTATATGAGATAGGACGTACCATACAAAAGCGCCTCCACCTTCAAGTTCATGCAATGTCCAAATTAGCACCCGAAGCTCTTCTTTCAACGTTCCAATACGCACCATAAGGGCCCCGATGAACTGGGTTAGATAGCTCACTTCCAATCCCAAGGAGCTCATCGAAGGGATGGGAGTGGGAGGGCAGGGCCGGCGTTTCAAACTACGTTGCTGCGGCAATTATATCCTGCCAAACTGGTGTGCAACTCTATTCAGAGCCTTGGGAAGTCCGATATGAATCCTCATCCAGGTGGCGTCGGCGGTCATGTAATGACTCGGGCCCAGAGAAGTGCCTTGTGTGGCCATGGCAGACTAGTGTCGGTACAGTCGGGCCCGCACGTTTGCAACAGTATTCGGTCAAGGTCGACATAGTAGGTTTGGTGGCGAGCCACGAGATTCTAGGTGCTCTTGGGCCGGTTTCAAATGAGGAGGCGGGCAAAAAAAGAGAACGTAGGAATATTCGATGAGCTCGTCGGCGAGTATTACGCAGCGCCGTTCGCGGCTTAAGTCCAATGATTGACTGTGGCGGCTGCAAATTCTATCAAGGACCCTGTCTAAGTCATCTCGGCGTTGATCTGGGATCATAAAAGCTTGATTTTATTCTACCTGGTCCATACAGTACAGTCGAGGAAGGATACGAGTGATCAGCGTTGTAAACTGGTTTTGGCAGTTGGCCGGACATGCCTATCTTTGGGATGGCGAGAGTTGACAAACACATGTAATCCAAAGACTTCGAAAAAACGGCCATAAAATCCACGACCGTAGAGTATCAAGCAGCGCAGCCACCCGCGCAGCTGCACGCAGCTGGCCTGGTGGTCATTTTAACCAACAATTTCGTAGAAATGGCTTGTTGACGGCTCGACTGAGATGTCGCGTTTACCATGCCGAGCACAGCCTCCTGCGCGCAGCCAGCAAGTCACGCCGTGAGAAAGACATATAGCCACCAGCCACCATTGACGCCAGCAACACTCCGCCCGTTACCAACACCTCCCTCCAACCGCTTGGTCTCTTTATCGTTTGATACGGTAAGCAACTATATAAGGGTCGAAGGCATGCCAAGGCTGACCATCTCTTCTACGCAGACTTCTACGTTCACATAATGTCAGTTTTCCCAGTTCAACACCGTCTTACGAATACGCTCGATGCGCAGTAACAACGAACGATTTTGACCAATATTCATCCATGCAGGTCCGAACCTTACGATCCCTATGTTCCCCGAGATGGCTCCAGCTCAAAACCAGCTGGTGGTGCATCAGGCGGTGCAGGCAATTCGAAGACGGCGGCTATCCAACAGCAGATTGACGATACCGTTGGAATCATGAGAGAAAACATTACGAAGGTCGCGGAGCGAGGGGAGAGGTTAGATTCGCTACAGGATAAGACTGGTAAGCAGCGCCGGCCTCTAAGATAGCGTTGGCTCACCTTTTTTGTCCAATCCAGATACTCTCGCTGTTTCAGCGCAAGGCTTCAGGAGAGGCGCCAACCGAGTACGGAAGGTTCGTGTTCTCGGTATCCTTCACATTAATCACCCATGCTGACTGCTTTCGTTTCCTTAGAATATGTGGTAAGTCTCTCAGAAACATCGAACTGTTGCAGTAATAATGATGATGTAATGCTTTCTCCTAATCTCAGGTGGAAGGACATGAAGGTACATTAACCTGCTGCTTATTGTCCAGCCTGAAATCCTCATAAAATTTGCTTTTCAGATGCGCATTATCATAGGAATCGCCATTGCGGTCATCATTGTCATCATCGTGGTTTCCATCGTTAAAGCCGTGAAGCCGTAAAGAAAAGGCCAAAAGCTTTTGCTTGTACCTTCTACCGTCAGGTCCTACCGAGTTCGGTTGTGTATCTACGACTACGATCATACTATCTTATTGCTCACTTGTTTGCACCTTGTCGTTCGTCCCTTTGGCCGTGTGTATCCTGGACCCTCTTCTATTCTATTACGTTAATTTCCCTTCGCCCCTTGTATTTTGACGACCTTTTCGGAGACATGAATAAGATTCTTGCTTCCGTTGGATGTAACTCAAAAGAGTTCAAACTTCAATGAAACTAGGACGGAGATATTCCGGTTCGTTGTGGTGCAGGATTGCATCTACTCCACAATCATACAAAGGTGCCTTTGCAGGACTCATATTCACATGCAAGGCGTAAAACGATGCGGCTTTGGCACAAAGACTACTAATACTAGATGTAAACTACAGAAGGTGCTAACGATAGGAATGTATAAGGGTATCCAAGAAGTGTAATATGCAAAACTATACAAAGCGCGAAACCTGTTCATGGTTATGATAGATGAAACGTGTGTAGCTGGGTCCATGTAAACGCCCAACATGTAAAAGCCGGGCGATAGGAAATAAGGTGTAGGAAAGAAAGATGGGAACTAACTTGAAAAACAGGGAGGGGAAAGAAAAACGTGAAAAAAATCCGAGAGAAGTCCCAGAGTAATTACTCTTCTTCATCCTCATCCTCCTCCTGAATAGGCTGCTTAAACGCAGGACCAGCTCTCGTATTCGGCAACTGCCTCCTCCCACCACCTCGACTCTCCTGAGATGTCTCCATTGGGACGGGTGACAACCTCTCAACCGGAGAATGCCCTGCTGTCTTCTGCCTCGAGGATCCACTGCTCACCGACCCCGAACCGGACCCTGAACTCCTGCTGTTTCCTCGGCTGCCGGTCGAGCGATGTCCTCTAGGTGCAGGCGAGAGGGTAATCGTAGGCTCATTATTTGGGGCATTATGAGACGACGAAGTACCCGTTTGTCCCAGTCCACCAGCGAAAGCAGGGATATCGTCGTCTTCGTCCACCCAGTCGCTCTCATCTCCCATCGAGAGCGATGGTCGACCAGAAAAGACATCTCTGATGGAAACAGGTTCGTTCGGGTTTGAGGATGATATCGCCAGGATCTCCACCGGGAGATGCGTTGTCCTCGACTGCCACCCAGGCGGCTCCATACCCCAACTCTTCTTCCAACCGGTCTTGCCCATACTTCCATGCATGGCTGGGCTAGCAAACGGTGCTGCCCTCTTCTGAGCCACAAAGGTCGCAGGGCCAGAACCACCAGACGACTTCCTCGGCGTTTCGTCCAGGCTCCTCCTTCTCTTGTTTGGACTCGTTTTCGATCCTGAGCCCCCTTCATTCTCCGAAAGCTCGTAGAAGCTAGGTGGCCTCGACGAAGGTGGCGAATAGAGGGACGACGTCGCAGAGTTGTTCCGTATATGCCTGTCAGCTCTGCCATGTCCATGCCCATGATGCCGAACCACTCTTGTTGTCGAGCTGCTCCCACTTCCCAGTCTCCTGTGGTTGTGGTACTTCCCAATTGGGCTGGCGGTCATCCTCCTCATGCTCCCTGCAGAGCTCTGACTTGGGCTCTTCCTATGTCTTTGTTGCATAGAGAAGCTGATGATTGACGAGGGCCGAGATGAATAGTCCCCGCGGTCAGAGTTGGGGGTATGACTTCCGAACGACCTCCTTGTCGGAATCTGTGGGGAATCCATGATAGCAGGAGGGATCATCGAGGCGCCAGAAGATCGCCTCGACGCAACACTACTTGACCTCCTTGACGAATTCGACGCTCGTTGTCGATGTCCAGACCGTACATTGAACCTGCCACCACCAGACGAGGATCCTCTCCTCTTCACCGTCCCAGAGTTATACCCAGTCTGGTTCCCTGGCCCGACATGTGGTACGGCTGGATGCTGACCCGCTGATGCCGCGCCGTTGTCCTTCCTCTTCCCTTTCCTATCCTCGGCGTGCAGCCAGAACTTGAACGCCGATAGGAGACTCTGCCTGTTCCTAGGGGGTGGCCTATATGCGTCACTTCCACCCTCATTTGTCGCAAAATTCGGCGTAGAAGCACTGGTTGGCGTTGGCCACTCTCCAGGTGTGTTTGCAGGTGTCGGCGGGATATTATGATTTGGTCCGGCCCCTACAGAAACAGGAGGTGGATTCGAGGCACTGAGGTTGCGAGCAGTCACGGTCCTCGGGTCGACCATCCTCGTAGTGCCGACATCTGCCAACACCCAAGGCGAACTGCCCACCTGCGCCTGCACATGGTTGAGATAATGCTGCTGCTGCTGTTCATTGGGAGGCGGCGTTGAGGGCAGAGCTGGGTACTCCCTGTTACTGTTCGTATTTATCGGCTTCAGGGGAGGCGACTTGGTCAGTTTGGACGTCGAGCCCGAATGGCTGCTATGCGAGGTCCTGGAATCTTCTCCAGTTCCAACCGTCCCTCCAGACATCTTCCTCTCTGTCTCACGCGACTTCTCCTTCTCCCTCCTCTCCTCCTTGTCCTTGACAACTTCGGAACTCTTCTTCCTAACCAACCCCGCGGCCTCGAGTCCTGTGGCGACCCTTTGCATGATACTGACACTCCCGCTTCTACTCTTCCTATTCCCCTTTCCCTCCTTCAACCACTCCTTGTCCCTCAGACTTCCGTGCAAGAGGCTCTCCTTCTCTCCCCTCTCCCTGACGCTACTCGAAGGCGTAGACGGGTGGGATTTCGAGGATGCATCCGAGGGCGACAACAGCGTCGTACTCGACCTAGTCGGTGTCACCGGTCTCGGCGGCGTCGTCCTCCCATGGCTCGGAACAGTTGGCGTAGGAGGCACAAACGCCAACTGCGGCGCACTCCTCGCAGTACTAAGGGTAAAATACTGCGTCTCAGTCTGCGTCCCCGCATTGAAGTACTTCCGTCTCTTCGAAGGACTCTTCGGCTCTCCATTCTCCTTCTTGGGATCAACCTGTCCAGGTAGAGATGTTGGTACGTTTGACGAAGTCGGGTACGTCGCTGTAGTTGGTGTTTCCAGGCCGCCGGGCCCTCCATTTGACTCGGCCTTCTTCTTGACCATCCACCACAGTGCCCCAGCTGCATCACATGCATCAGTCAACACTGAATGCACGATCTGCGCTGTATCGAATCCCATCAGGCTTAGGGAGTTCAGCAGCTGTCTCTCAATGGGCGTAGAGAAGATGATAGGTGTCGGGGTAGAGAGGAGGGAGGCGAAATCGACTGGTGCTTCTGGAGGAGTAAGGTCCTTTCCATTGGCGGTTGGAAGGGGTGGCAGCGATTTGTCCTTTCGCCTAGGTGATCCACCATCGTCGTTACCAAACTCAGCAGATAATGCAGACGATACCGAACGTCGCTTCGTCCGGGCAGGAGTCCTAATAGCGTGAGCCGGTGGTGCACTTTTGGAAGATGTCGACCCAGAGCTTGCACTTGCGAGTCTGGGCGGCGAGGGACTCTCGCCTTCTTCCTGCACTGTTTCCGGCTGATGGTGACCCCCAGTGATCCTCGAATACAATGAATCAAAGTCTGCAGGGCCTTTGCCTTTGCGAATGGTAGCTTCACTATTATTACGGTGGAGCAAACCAGGTGATGTGGGAGATGCAGAAGGCTTGTAGTCGATGAAGGGATCATCGTCGGCTGGGGTTGTAGGTGACGAAGTGTCGACTTCTGATGAGCTTGCTGATGTTGATAGTGTATCCAATGAGGAGCCCTCAGCTGATTTGGGCACTTCTAAGGAGGGGCGCCCAGAGCCTGAACCTGTTTCTGAAGGGATGGTCTCTAGGCGCGTGGAAGGGAATGGTAGGGATGTGGATGAAGCGATGGGGGATTGGCAGGTTTCATAGCTAAGATCACTCTTAGTGAACCAGGGATGAGCTAGAATTTGTGGGATTGTAAGTCTGGCGTTGGGGTCTTGGACGAGGATGTTCTTAATGAGGTCCCGGGATTCTGCAAATCCAAGGTAAGATTAGATTAACATGAGGTAATATGCGCGTAATACCTAGGGAAAGCCAGTCGGGGTCTTCGAAATCGCCCTTGATAATCATACTCTTCATTACGTCTTCGTTATCATCATCAAATGGAAGAGCCCCAGTGATGAGACAGTACAGGATAACACCCAGCGACCAGACATCGACCTCTGTTGGACTATCATTAGTAACAATTGAGCGTGTCATGGAGGACACATACCAGGTCCTTGGTATTTCTTGCCCTGCAACATCTCGGGAGCAGCATACCCAGTAGTCCCGCAGAATGTTTCCATAAACGCTCCCCTCTCAAACTCTCTCGTGAACCCAAAGTCACCGAGTTTGACTCTACACCTCTCATCCAGCAGCACGTTCTCTAATTTCAAATCACGGTGAACAATCCCATTCTCATGAAGGAATGCCACAGCTAGACATAGTTGGCCAAAGATAACACGAGCTTCGTCTTCCGAAAGACGGGTTTTCTCGACGAGGTAGTCGAAAAGCTCTCCACCGCAGCAAAGCTCTGTGACAATCCAGATGGATGATTCAGTTGCAATGACTTCATACATCTGGGTGATGTGGGGATGGTGTAGTTGGCGGTGGTGGTGGATTTCGCGGGTAAGGGAGGAAGACATGGCCTTGGGGATCTGTTTAATGGCGACACGGGTCGATGTTAGACGGTGTGTGCCCAAGCGAACTTTTCCATAGGATCCTGCTCAAACTTTGAGTTACCTCCTCCAATCCAAACAAGGTAACCCCTCACCTTCCCCAATCACTTTCCCTAATGTATAATTTCCGACAACTCTAATTTTATTTGACGATAATTCCTTTCCAAGTTCGTTATAGGCATTAGCAAGTTGAGCTTTGCGATTCTGGGTCACAGAACTTGAGTGCTTGTGACCGTGAGCTGAAGGCATAGTTTCATGTATAATCTTGTAGTAAAAAGGAGAGGCAGGAGGCGTTGAAGCCGGTGAAATGTGTGCGGTTGATGATAGATGGACGTTGAAGGCAAAGTTGTGAATGGGAGTGGCGTGGGAGTTTGTCAGTCATCGTCGGCCTGCATTGCGATGATCTGGAGTCTTCAGGGATCCTGTCAGGCTCAAATCAGAAAATTGTCGAGCACGATGAATACAACGTGGCGCAGTACAATGACCCTTGGCGACAAAAGGACCGGTTCATCGGCCCATGACTGCTGAGGATTGGCTACCAGTCCTACCACAGGCTACCACGGTTTTACTTACCCATGCTCAGTGCTGGCACAATACAATTGCATGATTTTAATTGCATACACGACTCTCTCGTGTCGCGTTTTGTCAAGGCGACCGGATGATTTACGAGAGTGACAGCCGTGGGCCTTTACAGTTTAAGCGTTCCGTCAGATCCAGGTGGTACCTCTTCGTCATTCATGCGGTACTGGTTCGAAGAAGCTATAGACACCGGAATCCTGTCTGATAGAAGCTTCAAAAGCATAAATCCACCTTAGCCCAATGCTGTAGGGAAAACAAGCCAGGATGTTCGTTGGAATGAATGAATTGAATAATTGAACACAGTAATAATATTATTTGGTAACATGATGGATCTATCCCATAGTGATCCAGGGGAAGCCCGTAAAGTTGAGAGCAGGGGGAGAGGCGCCGAATCCTACAGATCGCCTTCATTCTTTTTCCTTGGGGTTTCGTCAACGCCCATGTACAGACTCATGCTCCAGGACGAAGTCCACACGCAGGAGGCAAACTGAACGTGGAAATACATAGCCTTTTCGAGAAATATTTAAACACAGATGCTCGAACAATACTATGGCGGCCCAAATGGGGCTCAGCTCTCATAGTTGTCCGCAATGGCCTCAATGGCTTCGCTTGCCAGTCAAGTGCAAGCGCTCAACGTGAATGATCACATTTTTTACTTAGTGGATCGTCTAATATGCTCTACCTACAGCTCCAGGAGACCACGGACTGTCCCCAACAGCCAAAGATTAATCGAGAACCTTACATGGCGCCTCCATGCCCCGAGGACATGAGCAATAGGTTGTACTATTTGGGCTTCCATGCCACGGAGAAATTTATTATGGGACCCGATCCACTCAGGGGATCATACGCTTTCGAGAACAGAATCGAGTGGCTCTAGCACAAGACCCAATATTCCTTTATCCACCCTGTTCTCGCTGTCGGAGACGAATCCCGAGGGGACGTCAAGCTTGACAAAATGCTATAGCGGATATGAGTGAGCCCATCACTGCCATTATCGCGATATTCGTGAACAACAAACCGCTCCTACACATCCGGCCGACAACACCACAAATACTGAAGCTTGTTGAAATCTTTGGTCACGAACCTCGTTGGTTTAAAGCCGCTATACGATTTGGAGAATTCGTCCAAACTGACATGTATGAGGAAAATATCACATCCTAATAGCCTCGCCTCCCAGGCCTTGAGTCTTGCCCCACGTCCGCAAGTTGTTCTTTGTTATTCTATTGTAGATTTTCGATATACTGCCGGTACAGTTTCTTAAATGGAATAGCTTCCAGGTGAGTATGCATTACGGGCCCTGAACTTCCTCCAAATACACTGATAGCCTCGTCCAATTTGCGCCACCCTGTACGGATCAGCCAGATTACCATGATCGCCCTTCCTTTTTCAATATTGACTTGCAAGTCGGGTCCTTTGACTCTTACCAAGCAATGCCACACACTATCTGATCATGTCGCTGACCGATCGAGTCGAGTCCCGCAGTGTAAATATATCCCTGATTTGGCAAGCTTCATCCTCAGTCCCTCCGAACGCTGCAGGACACCACTGATCCCGGACACAACACGTTCAAGTACGGCCCGAAAATTTTGCATGTATTCCTCCTACTCCGAACGACATGTGTTTCAGAGAGTGCGGTAGGATGCACTATTGAATTTCTTGTGCTGTCAATGCACAATCTCTCGCTCTTCGCGTGGGCGCCAAGTTTTAAGGGCCCAATTCGTCGGGTCATACTCATGAAACAGATGGGCAACAAATATGTATAGAATTCAACGAGATACTGGCAGCCTGGCAGCATAACTAACAGCTGCCAGAGTAGCACGACAATACGAGACAAGTACAAAGATGATCACATGGTTTCGAAAGTAGGAGCCCTCAGCGACGTCTAGAGAGCGATGTTAGCCTCAAATGTCAGAGAAAAAATGGCAGAATTCAACACACCCTTGATCGGGAGATCTACAAATTTCCAGTCAGCTTCGCAGCTTCGAGTCCCTCTCGGAAGAGACAGGTCGCATCAACATTGGCAGCCTGATTCTGAGCGCTCTTCTCGTTGATGGCGATTTGCTGGACGGGACCAGGTCCAATGATACGAGGCTTGAAGGGCAACAATTGGTTGTTAATACCGTAAATCAACGTAGCAAACTCGGTATCGATAGCCATGGATCCGATGCTGTTCATAACATCCCTCTGTGCCGTTCCCGGAACTGACTCAGCGGTGTCGATGCCTTGTTGCTTCAATACGCCGTTGACGACGTTCTTAAGAACCGACTTGAACACTGGACTCTTGATAACTGTCCCAAACACGTCGCGCAACCCCAGTTGCGCTTGAGGGGCGTCCGACGGATTGACCGTGCGCAAGAAAGATTGGTTGACTGAAAACCGAGTCAGTAAGAGCAGCCAAGAGAAGAACAGGAAGCTTACCAGAGTGGAGGTGAGAAACACTCATGTTCCATGCAGAGAAGGCCGTTCGCGCGTCGGCGTAGTTCCCCTTGCCAACGAGGTCAAGGATGGTGGCGGAAACGTCCTTGGGGACGACCCCAACAGTGTCCAAAGCTTTCGCGACACTCCAACCACCGGATGGGGGTGTGTTGTTCGGGTAATTGAGCGTGATGAATGCCTTATCCAGATCCGACAGAACAAGGTTGGGAGGGATGTTGATACCCTCTTCATTGAGGCTGGCGGGCATAAAGTACCTGAACGACCAAAGACTCGTCAGTTCGGCCACGGGAGGTTGTGCAGGGAACTCACATCATGATCGACTTCAAGTCAAGTTCACTGTAGTTGGAAACAGTGGCCAAGTTGTACTGGTCGATGATCTGGCTCTTCACAAGTTGATCATTGTACCCAAGTAAAGGCCGATAGTAGGCGTAAACGGCGAGCTCCTTGAGATGAATACGTTCACCTCGAGCGGGGCTTTGATGCTCATGCATCATACCAAGCGCGTGTCCGAGCTCGTGAAGACAGGTGGACAAATCTGTGGCAGACGTGGGCGTGGCATCAGCAACCCATCCAAGGTTCATAGTGGCCTTGGTCTTGTCCGTAAGCTTCGCATCGGTGCCAACAGCGCTCCAGGAGCCACCCTTGGGGTCGAAGGTAATCCTAATGTCCGCATTGGATGGGTTACTCTCGTAATCGAGATGAACGTTGGCGAAAGTGAGCCAGGTCTGGACAGCAGCGGTCACAGCAGCTTGCTGGTTCTGGGTACCGTCGATGAAATGGTATTTCAAGTACTATGGAGGGGAATCGGTCATTACTACTACACTTTCTGGTTACGAGGAGTAGTCTTACCTGTCCGACGTCCCACATCTTCGTGGACATGACTGCATGGCCGGGGTCAAGCTTACCAGCGCCAGGATCAGCACTAGCGAATACATCAGGGGGAGCCGGGGCACAAGCTTTGTTGAAATCAGACATGGTAAGAAGTGTTAGCTCTGAGAAGAGGTTGCGACGAGTTGTAAGGACAAGGACGAGATTCATGGGTCTTTATATACATCGCAGAGCCCTCTCAAGAATCGAAGAAGAGACGGATCCCATGGCCAGAGTGGCCCTTAGGGACTCGATTTCAGACATACAGGCGATTTCAGAGATCCGGAGTGGTATGCAGATTCGTATGTTGTCGTTCTGCATACTATACTGACTCGGGATTTTGAACTTGCGAATGATTGACATATCCTGCATGATGGTAGAGGACAAGCCCCTTTGGCAAATGCCGACGATCGCTGATCAATGCCACACCGGTCACGCGTCACGGTTCGGCGATCTTGTCTTCCCGACACCATTCCAGCCGTTTTGATGACTGTTCCACAATTTCCATCCGACATAAGGCGTTTTACCTCGCCGGAATGACAGTGAATCTAGCATCTACTACAGCGCTCCAATCTAAGGAAGGCACTGGGGAGATAGGTTCGAATTTGCTAGCTTGCTGGTCCAGTCGAGTCGAACAAATACGAACCTCTTCTGCGAAGAAGTATCACGAAGTCTACTATAGTTGGTAGGAATTCGGAGTCTCCGAGCAGTTTGAAGCAACTTGAAGTTGCATCAACCAGCTCTTGAATGGCCACCTTGACGCCTTTGCATGAGAGTCACCTCCGGAAGCAGGCGACATCAGTCCTCCGTAACATAGGTTGACCTTGTTCCATTCAACTGAACATCGCTTGCATGGCAAGTGACCTGCTTTCCAGAGTAACTTGGATTTTATGAGCGGCGACATCATCTGCATTCTTCCGGAATCTGGTCTACAGCCTCAATCATCATACCCTTGACACGGGAATGCACGCTCGTCCATCCTTCAACATTTCCCCCTCCTAGGACCACCTGACTCACAGGCGACTTCTGTTCTACGGATTCACTTACTCAACAGCAGGCATTTTACACCTCCGAGATGGTGCCAAATCTCCTTCCATCTTCCTACAATTGTGCCACCAGGTCAAGCAGGCACACTTGTTCCCCCGGTATGTCATCACGTCTCGTTCTGTGCAATGCAAATCGTAACGCCTGCTACTCAGGCAACTTCAATCCCCCGGAACCAACACCAATTCTCCGTATCGTCGTTGAGAGATTCAGGCCCTTGTACAGGCGATCTGGCCATTCCGAATAATAATGGAAGCCTCGAGATCCATCGCAATCTCCAAAACGCGGGCTAATGAATGAGTTCCCTTGAGGTTAACAAATTAATCGACTAGGCAACTCCAACTCTCCGGAATGACAGAGACTTCTTGCATTATTAGCACCCGAGTATCTCCTGAAAAACAGGCACTTTCACATAGCCGGAATGCTGGCCGCGGTCCTTAGGGAGGAGGACACTTCGGGGCTTTCCGATTGCGGTTGCGATTTTGCTGACCCATGGGCTGACAGGGACTTCACGTCGACGCCTGAAACAGAAGCCCTAGGTGGTATAAAAACGGTGAGCTGACTACGTTTTCCATCCAGATCTCCAACTCGCAACTTCAGCAATTTTCGCCTACGCTCTTCGACATCATGTCCATTTCCCAAGATTCTAGCCCTTTGCCTGAGCTCTTCGATTTCAAAGTCTCAGTCAAGATCACAAAGTCAGGAGAACAAGTCTACACCGTCACTCCCAAATCGACCCTCTGGGCCAACCAAGCTGTAAGTGGGCACGTTATCATCAGGCGTACACCTTTTAACGGGCCCTTACAGAATATCAGTGTTTCCTTCCTCGATGGGACCGAGGGCCAGAAGTCTCTCGTCAAGGCAGCTTTCGCCGAATTTGCGGTATACGCTAACATCGACTTTGTCTACGGCGGCGACCATCCAACCGAGGCCAACGTTCGCGTCAGCTTCGAGGGTGACAAGTCTTGGAGCGCAATCGGCACGCAGGCCTTGCAAGTCGAGGAAACTGCCACCATCTCCCTTGGTTCGATCAGCAAGACTAAGCTCGGTGACTCGGATTTCGCGGTCGCACTCCAAATCGTCGGAGTTGCTCTCGGATTGACCGATGATCAGCTTAACAGCGGAGGCGATAGCCCTACTGAAGCCGTCTCAAGGTCAGTTCCGTGGAGCATTTGCACCGACTACGGTTTACTGATCACTTGATAACAGCTCTCCCAAGACTCAGCTTACTGACGCCGACAAAGCTTGGCTTACCATTCACTACCCTGGCAGAGTTGCCTCTGCAGATGGTGCCAAGTGGACCACGCTCCATGCCTTCGACGTTCTCGCCGTCCCTCCCGGTGTTGGATCCAAGATTCTCTCGTCCGAGCACGTCTCCAGTCAGAGGGCTCATTACGCCAACTATATCTCCAGCAAGTCAGTTGAAGCTGAAGGTAACATTGTTTCATAGCACCTAAGGAATTTGGCCTGACCTCGCCCATTACGTAGGCACCAAGGACGACGCTCTCACCAGTGTTGCTAGCAAATTCGTCTCTGCAGCCAACGCCAATGGTGTCAAGAATGTCCGGGTTGGCAGATTCGACGCCACGCCGCCCGTGGGCCCAGGACCTGCCGAAACCCAAGCGGATATCGACGTCCAAAACATCATCGGAAACTGTACCCAGCAAGGTTGGTTCCGGCGTGTGGTGGCCAATATCACTAAGAGCGACCTGAAGCAGAGGGGAATCCCGGTCAAAGAAGAACCCGATGCCGCTCAGAATGCACTCATCTTCAACGACGTCGAAACTCAACAAGGCATCTTCGACCTCGTCCCTATCGCCACCAAGATTCTTTTCGGTAGTGGTATCCAGGCTCAGTCTGGGATCCTGAATCCAGTCCCCGCTGGGTATTATCCGGGCCAACCCCTTTCTCCCGAGCTTCAGCGAGGTATTTTCGACGTGTTCACGTCGGTTCTTAAGAATCCTATCTTCACTGACGTCGTCAAGAATGTTGTAAAGTCCATTTAAACAATTCCCTCCCCACTATGGCCACTTGTACCCACTTGTATCTTGTCCCTTACTTTGAATTTTTTATCGTCTGTATTGTCGACCAACTACAGAGTTTATCGGAATATAGTTGTTTTAGTGTGCAAACCCTTGTATTGTCTGGCTGCTTTCTTGACCAAATGATGCCAGGAACGGAATGTGCCAGTGTTTGATGGTGTTGCGGCGTTCTGCAAACGAGCCAGTTCTTGCATGTTCTCTGAACTCCTGCAGGTTCTTTCCTCTCAATCAAATTAGATATTAGCATAGGCCTTCTCCGATTATACTTTCCGGGAGAATACACCTTGACGTGGGATTTCCATATGTTGATTTTCAATTCATGACTTTGACAGATTCAGAGTCAGGGTCCTCGAACGATCAAACAGCGCAGTGAGGCGTTTCAATACAGTAATAGGGCAAATTTGCCATTGACAGGCGCCCCCAACTCATGCCCTTTCACCCTCCATGCCACTCAGACGAGAGCTGAGGCTTGCGCTAATCCCTCTTTTCGTGGTCTTGGTGACTTTTGCCGTTTATTGGAGAGAGTTCTTGACACGCAGTAGCTATGGCTATAGCTCTGAGGCCAACGTTCCCGAACCGCCCGTGAATCCTACGAAACCACCAAAGCAGACGGATGAAGAATACGGGGACAAGCAAGATCCTCGTATCTGTATTCCACCCCCATCGACAACCGTGAAGGAGCAGAAACCATTGCAACCTCATATTTGGAGAGAGGACGGATTGCTGGAGGTCAATCCCGATGGCGCACACCCTATCTTGGAGCTTATCGATAAAGCTCAGAAGAAGTGGGAGAATAAGAAGGCGAGGGCTAGCACGACGCTTGGACAGGCTGTGAAGGAATATGAACGGAGGTATGACCGTAAACCACCCGCTGGGTTCGACAAGTGGTGCGTTGTTGGCTACGATCCTCTCATTTTTTGAAATACTGAACCGACCCTTTCACAGGTGGGACTACGTTGAGAAGCATAACGTCCAACTACCTGATGAATACGACCAGATATGGCGAGACATTGAGCCATTCTGGGGCTACACCCCCACGGACCTTCAACGCATACAATCCGAGCGTGAATCTCACCAAGAGAGCTTCACTTTGGGCAAGAATGAAACGAACGGGCCAATCCATGTTCTTCGCGTGGCATTCCCAGAGCATATGCAATGGGAACCAGAAGCGTTGCTCGGCGGAGCCAAGTCCATCCAAGAGATCCTTAAAGACGTACAGACTGAGCTGCCACTGTTCAGAGCCGTTATGTCTCCCCACGACAGCCCTACTCTGTTTACCGACTTCGACGTCAAAAAGGCTGCTCTTCTTGCCGCCAGCAGAGGCGAGCGTATGTATCTCTTCCTTGACTGCCTTGAGTTATACAATTGCTAACCAATACACCTTCAGACCTTGATGTCAATAATTTGCCAGCTGCGCCACGCTTAGGATGGCTCTCAGGCTGTGGACCCAAATCTCCCGCACGGGAGCGTTCTGCCATTAAGACTGATCGCAAAACGTTCATTCATGACCACGTCAAACTCATGGATCCCTGTGTACACCCCGAGGTTTTCAAGCTACAAGGCGAATTCCTCGTTCACCCCGACCCCGTCCCCGAAAAGCTCCTCATCCCCCAATTCGCTTTCTGCTCGACGAAGATGCATCATGACATCCAAATTCCTACCTTATCCGGTTGGATAGACGATATAAAGCCTAGAGAGGACGACCCGGATTGGGATGACAAGGAGGATGAGAGGATGAACTGGAGAGGAAGCAACACGGGAATGTGGCATGCTCCGTATACAAGGTGGAGAGAGTCGCAGCGGGCTAGGCTGGTTGATTTCGCTGCAGGATTAAATGGCACCGTGAAGGTGTTGATTCCGCCGAAGAGCGACAAAGAACCTGTCGGGCAAGGGAAGGAGATGCAGAGGGCAGCGATCAACCCTGCCATATTCGATATTGCATTTTCTGGGGAACCCGTTGGTTGCCACGAGGATACATGTCCCGAGTTGCTGAAGATATATGAGTGGAGGAAGAAGCATAACCAGAAAGACTCCGGAAGGTTTAAATACATCGTCGACGTAAGCCCATTTAATCTCTCCTACTGTGGAAATTCTAATACATGATTTTTCCTAGGTTGACGGAAATGCCTGGTCTAGCCGTTTCAAACGCCTCATCACTACGAATTCCCTCATTTTTAAGGCCACCGTCTATCCGGAGTGGTTCTACGATCGCATTGAACCATGGGTTCACTATGTCCCCATCCAGGTCGACTACTCCGATGTTCACGACGCTCTGGCTTTCTTCCGCGGCGGCATGTATGGAGAAGGTGCTCATCATGATCTTGCCAAGAAGATCGCTGTCGAGGGTAGGAATTGGAGCAGGACGCTATGGCGCCAGGAAGATGTTACCGCGTATATTTATAGGCAAGCTTCACTTCTAAAATTGTCGGGCAGGCGTCGCTGACTTGACGCATCTGCAGATTGATACTAGAGTACGCTAGGGTGATGAGTTCGGACAGGGAGGCTATGAGCTACCACGGCTAGGTTGTGTCTGTAATTTACTGGGACTTTGTTGCATAATTTCCATGGCTATCCCTAACTTCTCAATACGTCCCGGCTCCCTTGCTAGTCCTATATGGACTAAGTTCGAACCGGCAATACCGCTGCTGAATCTCTGACGTTTTAATCATGATCCAAGAGAAAGTGCTGTATCTGGCTCGACGACAGGCTCGACGACCACTTCCTCCTCCAGTATTCCCAGTGAACCCGTCGCATGGGCCGCTTCTTCCGCAACCTCTGGGTCCTGCGACTCAGCCGTTTCCTCATTTTGTTCTGAATCCTCCAGATCAGCCTGCGATATCTCTTCCCAACTATCCTCTTCCTCCTCAATTGCATCCTCCGTAACACTCTTCGCCACATTCCAAAACCTCCATTCCACCGTCTCCAGTCGCGGCGGTGCAACGTATATTGCAGCAGATGGTGAGCTTTCCACATCGTCCGGCATCCGGTTGCCGTTCTTCCTTGCCATCCAACGATCCCGGAAAGCATCGTCCGTGTCAAGTATCTCCATACATGCTGCACACTCGCCTGACCACTGATAGGGGTTTGAGTCTTTGTTGTCGGCTGGCCCTAGTGTCAGGGAAGGGTTAGGGTGGTTTGCGACGTTAAAGCAGATAGTAGTGAGCCGGTTCAGAGAGGCGAATGCACGAGCATAGTGGATCTATGAACGGTTTATGAGTCAAGGTGGCAGGCATGCCAGAGAATGAGAAACCTACAGGAAGGCCAGATCCATGCTCATAAACGATCCGTTTGTCGCCTGGAACATTAAAGCGTACTTTTTGGCATGTATTGCATAGTCCACACCATACTCGGTCTTGCCAAAGGTCAATTCTCGTAAGGTTTGGGAATTTCTGGTCAAGGTCTCGAAAGAAAAGTGGTGAAGGCCAGGGTATTCCCCTGATATCTAGACTTTCGATTTGCGATGGGACGTGCAGGAAGGGGACATAGTTCAAGGCAGGGAAGGGCAGTGATGTGGAGTTCCAGTACACCCTAATTTTCTGCAGGCGCAGGAGGCCATGCAAATCCCAGGAAGGCTTGACCTGCGAGTGAAAGTATGGCACTGGGTGCGCAATGTGAAGTTCTCTGCCAAAGTAATGTGCTTGAATTTGCAAATCAAGCTTTGTCAAGATTTGTACGCACCGTATCCAATTGACCCCGTTATCGAGAAACATATCCCGAAACGTGTTGAGATCCGCAGAATTTTCAGAGAAAAACACTCGAAACCATTTCTCTAGTGCCAGAGCTCTAAAAGCCTTCGACACCAATGTAAATGGTTCCAACCAGAACCAGTCAACCTTGGAACATTCCTTCGGCCGAGCAATAATCCCAAAGCGCACCAGGTCAGGCTCGACTAGAAGAGCAGCGATGACTTCGGAGATTATTTCAAGCGGAAGTCTGCCGCTTGCCATTCAGACCTAGACCTGGTGGTAGATGAACAGAAGGACATGCTGAGTCTGCATGGCTGCCTTTGGTCGGATATCGCGTTTTGATCTGTCCCAACTGCCACGGGTGGTTATCTTATCGTCGGAATCGGGATCTTGGAGCCGACGCTTCGAGGTGCAGGGTCACGGTGACTGGTCTTCACCTCAAACCTGATTCTGCCCGTTGGTGAAGACACAAATGCCTTTCCAACTCATACAGAACCACCAAGATGCCTCAAGATGCCCTCATTTCAAAGTACCAGCATACGTGCTATCCTTGTCAGATCTCGGACAGCAACTTGAACGTCTAGCCAATGGCTAGTATAAACATCACGATGTCGGTGACGAGGACTCGGAACAACGTCTAAGGTCATATTTGCCTAACTCAGCCGCGTCCTGGTGCTTTCAGAAAGTACAAGAGGAAATTACCTCTCACAGCGGAGAGTGGTCCCGAGTTTAAACTTGGAAGGACGGGTCAAAACAACCTCTTCTGGGCGGGCCGTGGTCGCCGTTCATACACATGAACGACTTTCATTGGACAACGACGAGCCTTCTGTTCTCGAGTAGCCGGTTACAGGGTAACAGCACTACAGCGCCTATATAAGCGGCTCGAATGTGACCTATGAAAAAATTAAGAGAGGTTCAGACCCGTGATGGTGTCTTTTCGACTTCTAGCTGGAGGCTACGATGTCTTCGTGGCCACGTATCTCTTCAATGCTACCTCTGGGTCACTTTCTCTCGTTAGAAAATCCCCAACTGGACCGTCACCTTCCTGGATTACTCTCCATCCTAAAAATTCTAGTATCCTCTAGTAGGTCTTCCACTCACAATAACGATGGGATCCAGAACCACTAACAAGTTGCATACAGTGCAGTCAATCAAGTCGCGGAAGGTGGATTACAATCATTTTCTATCTCCCCCGACGGCTCTCTTTCCGAGGCCAAGAGCAATGCTAGCTCGGGAGGGAACAGTCCTAACTTCGCAGTCGCACTCTCCACTGGAGAAGTTGCGGTGACAAATTATGTCTCTGGCACCGCTAGATTGGTCCCTACAGACCACAAGGACCCATTGTCATTCTCAGAACAAGATGCACCTGCTATCGCATTCCCCCAGCCAATTGCTCCATCAACGAGCCATCCCCACCATGTAGTTGAACATAGAGGGGAGGTCTTCGTTCCAGATCTTGTGAGCATTTCTATTCAATGTTGGAGAATATGGGCTCATAAAGACGCTAGGGTGGTGATAAGATCTGGAGACTCAGACAAATTAGCCTGGGCAACTACAAGATACAGGGCTTTATCCCGCAGCCCGTGGGGAGTGGGCCCCGTCATATTGCCATCTCTTGTAAGACTCTTGTCATAATTCTTCGGCCTTGCAGCTAAAATGGTCGGTCTATTCAGATGATCGGTTGTTTGCTGTTCATGAATTAGCTTCAACCCTCACTGTCCAGCACATACCTAGCGCACCCAACGGCACGGATACCCAAATTCTTGCCAGCCTTTCTACTCTTCCGTCAGACCAACCGATTGGAGCGCTTTGGGCGGCTGCGGAAATCGTCATTCCGAAACCCACTCGACGTTTTCCGATTCCATACATATATGTCACCAATCGGAATACTGGAGTTCAAGACCCTCGTGGGGACACAATTGCAATATTCGAACATGTCGGGAAGGGTACGAAGAGGGAGGGCCTGAAGCTGGTGAACCAGGTGTACACCGGGGTTGAACAGCCAAGAGGAATGGCACTGGGACCGTACGAGAACGGTGGCGACGAATATATTGCTGTTGGAGGGGTGGCGGGGACTGGAGGTATTGTAGTCTTTCGGCGGACAGAGGGTGGTAGGAGCTTGGAAGTGGTTGCTAGAAATTTGGAGGTTCCCACTCGGACGAGTTTTGTATGGTTACAAGATCCCGCCCACCATGGACGCCCGGAGGTGGAGGTGTGAATACGAATACTTCCTACTGGATACAAGCCTAACTTGTGGGCTTAAAATGACACTGGATTTTCTCTAACCATCGAAACAATCAGAGCTCCTTAATTCTAGACTCGCATAAGCAAAATCGTCGAGTCGCCGGACAACCTTCTCCAGCTTCGACATCCGTAGCGACATCAATGAGTGGAATAATGGGTCCCGGATACAACGCCGTCGAATCATCTTCTACTCGTACGATATGCGAGTATCGAATTCTGGCGGTAGGTACAGTATTCTTAAGAAGGATTACCCATAGGTCGTTCGGCAATAGGGTTCGGTGTATCTGACTGTACTCTAAATGCCCAGGGAGAGACGCGACGGAGCACAGAAGCTTAGATGTGAGGGCAATACCAAGCAGGTCATCAGGAAGATCAATAAAGGAGCATATGTAGTCGAGTATCTCATGGGGAAGAGTGCACAATGCTAGCATTGCTAACTTCACACGTCTATCTTAGATGCCTGAAGTCGATAGCAGATGTGTGTGGTCAAAAGGCGTGAGAAATCGAAAATGAAATTCCATTGCATTTGTGCTTGCCGCCATTGTTAGAAAACGGGTATTTCCGCTCAGAATGGCCACGAGTGAATATATCATTGAAGAGGACTCTGTGTCCAAGAAAAAGTGGTCCTCGGCAGATCCGAAAGTCAGCAGTCCAGCAAGACCCAAATACATTCTTGCTTTTGAACGTTCAGCCAATGATGATTGACAATTAACAGTAATGTACAGACAGAATACAGCTTGGACGAAATGGCGATGGTATTGTAGTACAACGAGTCCGATAAATAATGGACGCGGTGGAAGTACAATGGGTACGGCTAAAGAGTTTACTATGGTACGAATGGAAGTCAAGATTGAAAGACTATATTATCGTCCAATTGTTGTAGGTATCCAGAAAGGAGTCGACAGATACAGGTGAATGAAAATTGACCACCCAACAGCGATGGAAGGAAAGGCAGCACGCGGCGGCAGATTTGAACCTCGTTGGGATCATTACAGGCCTTGGATCTGGGAAATCAAGAATTGCTTCTCATCGCTGAATTGTTCATCTGCCAATGCCAAATCAACATCTTGTTGCGTCCTCAATCAGAACAAAAACTTACCCTCTTTGTCGTTCTGGAAGTTCTTCAGGAACACTAGAAGCTTATCCCTGTTCCTACGCAGAATAGACTCGATCTGTGGTGGTTTCTTTGGGTTCGCCACGAACACCTGACAAACCACCGAATTAGCTTCCAACCCGGTCCAAGTATAATGAAAGCTTACCTTGAACACATGGAACGCCTCAAATTGGATGTTCTTGCTCTTGTCCCTTAGTAGGTTCATCATCATCTTCAAGTTCGCCTCATTCGCGATGTACCGCGTCATCACGCTAAAATTCGCCCTGTCCAGAAGGATCTCGCCGAGGAGTTTGAGAGATTGCCGCTTTGTGACATAGTTGTTCGATAACACGAGCGTGGTGAACGATGAGAAGAACTAGATGCAAAGATAAAGGAACTGGTCAGTTGATATGATTTCATAAAGGTTATTGTACCCAGTATAGGTAGCAATGTGGTCAAAAAGGTTGAATGGGGCTCGGGAAGTGTGTAGAAGAGATGGGTTGTTCGGGTACGGTCTGGACTGGACAGTTGGGACGGATTACGCACTCGATCATAATTCTTGTCAAGATAATCAGCGACCATTGGCTTGTGCCGTGTTAGCGTCTCTTTGAAGTTTGTAAACGCATCGCATGAGATGCCAAATGTCGTCGCTTCGATGTAATGAGGGAACTTGTAGAATCTAGTCAATGATTGGCAGTTAGCTTGTGGTCGGCACAGAAGACGTCGAGTAGGGGAAGGGAAAAAACGCACTGTTCGGAATGCAACAAGATCTTGGATAGTTGCTCATGCCTCAACATCTCCTTCAAAATCATACCTGTGTTCAAGGCAATCTCCTCGTTCTCGTACCCAGCGAGGGTAGCGAAGATCACTTCGTGTCTCCCTGAGAGGTACTCCACCGTCGGCCACCGCGTGCCAATTTGCCTCCGTAGCAGGTTGTTGAAAATTTGCACAACGTCCTTCCGCGCTTCGAAATCGAACCGTGCGATGTGCATTACTAGCAAATGAAGAAGGTTGGTCTGGTAAGTCTCCTGCGCGAGCTGGGCCAGGAGCTCTGGTGCTGGATCTGTGAGGCAACAAAGGCATTAGCTGCGCCAGACGGTGAAAAGACACTAAAAGCATACCTCCATCGCCGTACAGAATGCTTTTGATCTGCTGTAGATTCTTATTGACCTCTTCGTTCGCCTGTGGAGTTGTTTAGCGCCCAACCCACGCGGTTATGGCAACAGCAACCGACCTTTCTCCTCGTCTCCCCTCCTGGCGCGCCAGACTCTAGCTTTGGTATCGCATCTTTCAGCCCTCTGATCAAATCCGGCGGTGTCCTCGGTTTTGTCTTGAAGAAATTCATACTTGGCGCTGCCTTCTCTTGTCTTCGTCGCCGTCGTGGTGGTAGCAGTAATCAAAGAGCCTCTAAACTTGAATATATCCCTCGTTGGGTATGACAAAGGTGACGGGGCCCGACTGACTTGGTATGACGGTATGTGGTATATTGCGAAGATGCTGTAAATGTAGTGCCAGGAGGTGGAAGTGTATATTTGGTAGCAGCATCGGCTGTGCGGCTGGCGTTACCGGGTTATCAGTGTCAGCAGGACGACGGACGACGCGTTGGTAGATTTATCTCCATGCAGCCACGATTTCGATCAGCGTCGCGATTTATGGAAATCCATTCAATTGAGCTTTACGCTCTGTGTGACGAAGGAGGGTACGTATGTAGGTGCGATGGGAGAAATATCTACTGGTATGTCTGAATTTGGGCGAGATGTACCCACTTCATGAGCAAGGAAAAGGCAATCAGACAGCTCTTCTGGTGATTTAGCCATTGTGCTGTGGAGTTTCTGTAGGGCATGCCGTGTATGCCTGACGGAATGTATGAAAGGCCAAGACAACTGAAATGAGCGCAGGGTAATTTGAAACCATTCCAACATATTCTGATATCATATCTCCTCGCACTGGCACCCGCCACCACACTAAGGCTGGTAAGGATTAGTTGGTCATTCAGTCCGTGAAGAGCCATGTTATCCCATAGATGACCGGGATCGGAAGCTCACCCGTAAAAGTAATCCGGCTTGTCGCGACCAGAGCACCGTCTTAACCTCAAATCGCCACAGACGAACCGGATTGAGACCCATTCGTGGTCGTCGGGGGCTCGATGTCATCACAATGACGCTGGTGGCTCTACAGTCGCCAAATCCAGGACATGCAAGATCAGATGCTTCCGCTAGCTTCCTAGTATGTGTTTGCAGAAAGCGTCTAATAAAGCTTACAAGGCATGCAAGGCACCTAGTGCGCTTGCAAGTAGGTGCGTTGACCTGCTATGCCATGGGCGTGTCTTGATTCGTTCCTGTGGTCAACCACCTTTGTAACGCCACCTTCGGCGGTACTAAGCGTTAGACTCTTACAGAGCCCGTAAAATGAAAGCATACTCTGAGCTGCGTTGCCTTCATTATGGTCGCCAGATGGATACCCCGAACTAGACCCAGGAATTTTAGACGCTCATGCATAACAAGAGAGATCAGCTGAGGTTAGATACTTAGAAGATCGACGCGGGGAGGTGCACATGGCATCTCCTCTCCGCGTGGCAGTCCATCATCACGGGTAAGCTGAAAAGCAGCAAGAAATATATAAGAACAGCAATCGCCTAAGTTGTCTCCGTCGACGACCAAGTCCTCCCCAACACCGCCCAGAACGATGAGCGTATCGGTGAAACTGTTCGGTGGCTAGGACTCACCGCCTCTCTTTGGTAACCGTGGCTGTGATCATGACACCTCTCTCAGGGTTGGCCGGTTTATATACGGGATCACACCCACGTTCGCTCCTCTCCCCTCCACCTCAATCCACTCGTCACCAACTACCAGCAAAACAACCAATTCATTGGCTTTGACGTCCAGCGAATACCTTTCTCTAAGAACCACCACTACGAGAAGAAACCAGAGTCTCTCACTTCAACCACACCAAAAACACCAATCTTTTGAACGCAATGGCAACCCAGCTCTCAATCAACATTTCTACACGTTTCACTCCCGACAGCGAGCTGGATCTCCTGTTCTCACCTGACCTCATCTCCTCAGAGGTCAAGTCCGTTCTCTCAACTGACGTTCACGTACGTTTTTCCCTAATTCGCCTCCTATTTCCACCCAAACTCACCTGCCACCTCAGATTCGTCCCCTCGCCTCAACAGACTACCACAGAGGCCACCTAAAGACCCTTTCCGTCCTCACCGCCTCCCCCGACCCCGGTGAATCCGCCTGGGTCTCGTTCTTCCACTCCCTCCGCGCCCTCCCACGCACCTACTACACTCTCGTTGTCGTTGACAAGCGCTCTGACCAGATCGTTGGCGTTGGCACCGTTTTCTTGGAAAAGAAGTTCCAGCGCGGTCTGAGCTGCATTGGTCATATTGAAGACATTGCTGTCGACCCTAACCAGCAGGGCAAGAAGCTTGGCTTGAGAATCATCCAGGCCTTGACCTACATCAGCGAGAACAGTGGTGCGTACAAGACGATCCTTAACTGCAGTGACAAAAATATTCGTAAGTTGTGTTCATGCTATCCTACTTGGACGTGATACTCATGAGTGATTCTAGCCTTCTACGAAAAATGTGGATTCGAGAAGAAGGAAAATGAAATGGCAAAATATACCCCCGCCCGCGCTCATTCACCTAAGTTGTAAATTACATTTCGAGCACCTTGGTACCCCATATCTTGGACACTCCCGGACTTTTAGATACTGTATCATATTTTACCTTTTATTTACGGTTTTCATTATTTTATGTAGATGGCAATGGGATAATCTGTTTTCGACCCTAATTGCTCCGAAATTTCGCAAGGAACTGCCATTCTTACAGGGCTACTGCGATCTTCTGGCTTCATCGTGTCGAAAGAAGGTATATAACAAAGTATTGCATGGCATCATCACATGAATTTTATTGATCAAAGGTGCATAAAACCATACAAGCTGCATGTCGAGTATCCCGCCAACGTCAACAGCGAAGGTGCTTATCGTCCACCCTTGCCACCCTTCATCTGTTGTTTCGAGACCTTGGGGGCCTGGGAGGGTGCAGAACGAGCAGGCTGTAAAACATTTCAGTGACACATGCAAGCCTTCAACAATGAGGAAATCAGACCTTGGACTTCTTGCTCTCCTTGTCCTTCTTCTCGCTCTTAGCCTTCGATATAGCATCCAATCGTTGTTGCGAGCGGATGGCAGCGGTCTGGTTCCTCTTGGCCTGGATGGCGGCGAGGTCAGCACCGACGATACCACGCTGGTACTTCACTGCCTTGCGGGAGCGCTTCTTGGCGACCTCCTCAGTGATACCCTTCTTGTGCATTCTACGGTAGACTTGGGTCCATGCGATCTTACGGGGGTTCTTCCTCTGGAGGAAGAGCGAAGCGTTTTTGGAGCTGCCGAAGCGGAAGACCTAAGAGACGAGCTGGAAGTGAGAATAGAGAGATGGAGCCTTGGGAAGTTTGAGCCACCTTGCTGTCACCACGGACGAAAAGCTTGCCCTTGCTGGGGTAGATACGGTACCCTGAGAAGGAGTCGATTTCGAGCTTCTATACTCATTGGAAGTTTATCAGCATTTAAATGTTACATCCAGGAAGATTTCACGCACCATCTATAACGGAAAGAAGGGACAAAGAGATTCATGAGTATCATCTTCCACACCAAGACAAGATCGCGCGCGAATAGTGTCATCCAAAGTTCCTCCATGCCATCCATCTCCAATTCCACCCAAATTCCACAAAATCGACATCCTCCTGGAGCTCAATACTCGTAACATCCACATCTGACACCTTCAAACGGCGAAATAGCATAGATTCGTGCTCACCTTGCTGGTTTTTGTCGGTTGGCGGTGGTGGGCGATGGGCTTGACGCTTCGGGATGCGTTGACATCGGCAGTTCCCGAAGTCACATGATCGGCCGATAGAGTATGCACCGCCACACTCGTCAGTGTCCTTAACCTCGCCCTTCAAGCTCAAAGTTCGAACCAGAATCCTTTTGAGCTTGCTGCGAGAAAATACGACCCGGCGACCTTATAGAAACCGCTCTGTAACCTTCGCGTTGGAATCAGGAATTTCTGCTCTCATAGACTCTGGCCTTCGCTCTCGGTGACTTCAAGGCGGCGTTTACGGCCATCCCTGGGTGATCTATTCATCTTACCAGCATTCTTCGGGTCACGTCTCTTGAACCCCAACCTCCGTCTCTTGCCTCATGTTTGTACCTCTACCATCCGAGAATGTCTGCGACACTACTTCCCCGACTGCAATAGCTATAGCTCAAATGGTTTCACGTACTTGGCAGAACTTCCGACCTGACCGTCGAGATCAGGTCCCCGAAAGCATCACCTACCATCCTGATGGCACTGGCCATATCAGTGTCTCCTACAGTGTCTTCACGGTGGAAGGCACAAAAGTTGAAGAATACACACACGCCTTTACTTGGAAGCTGGCCCGTACTGGCCCGTTAGGAATGGAGGACATACATTACGGAGCATTGTTCAATACCTTTCCGAAGTTAGAGAGGTCAACGAAAGCCTGGACATACCATACTTGGGAAGAAGGCATGGTTCCAGCATACATACACCTCGACCTCGAGGAGAAATGTTCTTTCGATTCCGAGCCCTTCCCACCCCTACTCGACGCCTTTATTCCGGCGAATAGGCAAGGGCTTATCCTTCCACTAGAACTTCTTGATTACATTCTTGAGCTAGCCTCCGAGACTTCAGATAATGTTACTGCCTTAAGAATGGCGAGTACTTCTCGGCGAGCTAGAGAGCTCTGTTTAAGAAACCATCGAAGAGAGTCATTCAAGCATGTCGCTGGACGATACGGGAAGTACGGGATGGTGGGTTTGATATATTCTCCAAAGATAACAAAGCCTCAATCTACTTCCAGGCAATGTGGATGACCTGTGGTCACTACAACCCGACCTCTTCCAAGTCACCAAGTGCTATGTATGGGATCAAAGCCGCAGTCTTCAAGTTTCCACACGCTTGTGGATACGCTCCCACCGATGAACCAGACGATGATTGGAGAACGGCCTGGAGCCCGCACCAGCTCTATTACTCCTGTCGGTTACCAATGCCCATCAAAGACACCTCTCCATTCTGGCAGAGGGTGATGGGTGAGAGGTCGTACGATGCACATCCGGAGGTTGCGAAGAAATGGACCTCATGATGACTTGGGTATTATATGTAACTAGATATCGGTATTCACCCACCAGCTAGAGGCGTTCGATAGATCGTTATCTACCAAGCACTCATATCCATGTTTGCACTGAATCTACGTTGCGATGGCACTCTCAAGGAACAGTGAACATCGAATTCTGGAGCGTCAAGCAGTTGGGAACAATGTTTTATTGCGTAGTCATACGTACCTGAGCTAAATGGCCTCGCAATTCAATAGTCTGCTGGGCGGCTTCCATCTTCTCTGGCACGATAGCGGCCTTGAACCACCGAGGCCTGTGCTCAAAAATCTTGATCAGCTTTTCCATCTGTTTCCTTGAGGGGCATAGATGTCCGAGAGGTGGGTAGTTGACGAGTACGACAACAACCATCGTAATCGGCTCAGTTATATCCGCAATCGAGTCTTTGTTGAGCTCGCTGATCGAAAATATCTTGTCTCCCTGAAACGGTTCACCAACAGCTAATTTAGGATAGATAAACTGGTACAGAGTCTGGCGTTGGGGCCGACTTATCCCGCCGTGGAGATAGTCATCTCCTTTATAAGGGATGAGTCGAATGATGAACTCCTCTGTGGCGTGAAAGCCCAAGTAATGCATCCTGTCACAAGCTGCCATGCTCCGAGGAAGTGGAGGAAAGTTGGTAAACGGATCCTCGCTGCCTTGAGCAGGAAGATGTGGGGTGCTATTGCTGACCTAGGTGGAGAGAACAGTGTTAGTCCAGGGATGAGCAAGGGAAAATACGAATTACAGCAAGTGCTTGCATGGCTTTGACGAGCAGATTCATGGTGAATGGTAATGGTGAATGCAAAGATCAGGCAATCTAGCCTACGTGCAATCTTGTGGCTAGATTGACTTTAATACCCAGCCATTTTGCGGAACTCAAATTATGTCGCCTTTGAGGTACTTCGTGTTCATTTCTCCTGGTTGATCTTAGGACAGGCGGGGCGGACGAGCCATTTTCCCCGTAGGCAACAATAGTTGTATGAACAATCAAATGAACGATAGACTCTGTCATTGGTCGAGAGACGATAGAAGATGATATAGAGGGCAAGAAACATGTGGTTACGAGTGGCCATGACAAAGAAGTATTTAAATGGACTTCGCAACATTCTTGACAACGTCGGTGAAGATAGGATTCTTGAGAACCTTCGTGAACACGTCGAAAACGCCCTGCTGAAGCTCGGGAGAGAGGGGTTGGCCTGGATAATACCCAGCGGGAACTGGATTCAGGATCCCAGACTGAGCCTGGATACCGCTCTGACCGAGAACACTTCCAAGAATCTGGGTGGCCAAAGGCAAGAGCGCGAAGATTCCTTGTTGAGTTTCGACGTCGTTGAAGATGAGTGCATTCTGAGCGGCATCGGGTTCTTCTTTGACCGGGATTCCCCTCTGCTTCAGGTCGCTCTTAGTGATATTGGCCACCACACGCCGGAACCAACCTTGCTGGGTACAGTTTCCGATGATGTTTTGGACGTCGATATCCGCTTGGGTTTCGGCAGGTCCTGGGCCCACGGGCGGCGTGGCGTCGAATCTGCCAACCCGGACATTCTTGACACCATTGGCGTTGGCTGCAGAGACGAATTTGCTAGCAACACTGGTGAGAGCGTCGTCCTTGGTGCCTACGTAATGGGCGAGGTCAGGCCAAATTCCTTAGGTGCTATGAAACAATGTTACCTTCAGCTTCAACTGACTTGCTGGAGATATAGTTGGCGTAATGAGCCCTCTGACTGGAGACGTGCTCGGACGAGAGAATCTTGGATCCAACACCGGGAGGGACGGCGAGAACGTCGAAGGCATGGAGCGTGGTCCACTTGGCACCATCTGCAGAGGCAACTCTGCCAGGGTAGTGAATGGTAAGCCAAGCTTTGTCGGCGTCAGTAAGCTGAGTCTTGGGAGAGCTGTTATCAAGTGATCAGTAAACCGTAGTCGGTGCAAATGCTCCACGGAACTGACCTTGAGACGGCTTCAGTAGGGCTATCGCCTCCGCTGTTAAGCTGATCATCGGTCAATCCGAGAGCAACTCCGACGATTTGGAGTGCGACCGCGAAATCCGAGTCACCGAGCTTAGTCTTGCTGATCGAACCAAGGGAGATGGTGGCAGTTTCCTCGACTTGCAAGGCCTGCGTGCCGATTGCGCTCCAAGACTTGTCACCCTCGAAGCTGACGCGAACGTTGGCCTCGGTTGGATGGTCGCCGCCGTAGACAAAGTCGATGTTAGCGTATACCGCAAATTCGGCGAAAGCTGCCTTGACGAGAGACTTCTGGCCCTCGGTCCCATCGAGGAAGGAAACACTGATATTCTGTAAGGGCCCGTTAAAAGGTGTACGCCTGATGATAACGTGCCCACTTACAGCTTGGTTGGCCCAGAGGGTCGATTTGGGAGTGACGGTGTAGACTTGTTCTCCTGACTTTGTGATCTTGACTGAGACTTTGAAATCGAAGAGCTCAGGCAAAGGGCTAGAATCTTGGGAAATGGACATGATGTCGAAGAGCGTAGGCGAAAATTGCTGAAGTTGCGAGTTGGAGATCTGGATGGAAAACGTAGTCAGCTCACCGTTTTTATACCACCTAGGGCTTCTGTTTCAGGCGTCGACGTGAAGTCCCTGTCAGCCCATGGGTCAGCAAAATCGCAACCGCAATCGGAAAGCCCCGAAGTGTCCTCCTCCCTAAGGACCGCGGCCAGCATTCCGGCTATGTGAAAGTGCCTGTTTTTCAGGAGATACTCGGGTGCTAATAATGCAAGAAGTCTCTGTCATTCCGGAGAGTTGGAGTTGCCTAGTCGATTAATTTGTTAACCTCAAGGGAACTCATTCATTAGCCCGCGTTTTGGAGATTGCGATGGATCTCGAGGCTTCCATTATTATTCGGAATGGCCAGATCGCCTGTACAAGGGCCTGAATCTCTCAACGACGATACGGAGAATTGGTGTTGGTTCCGGGGGATTGAAGTTGCCTGAGTAGCAGGCGTTACGATTTGCATTGCACAGAACGAGACGTGATGACATACCGGGGGAACAAGTGTGCCTGCTTGACCTGGTGGCACAATTGTAGGAAGATGGAAGGAGATTTGGCACCATCTCGGAGGTGTAAAATGCCTGCTGTTGAGTAAGTGAATCCGTAGAACAGAAGTCGCCTGTGAGTCAGGTGGTCCTAGGAGGGAAATGTTGAAGGATGGACGAGCGTGCATTCCCGTGTCAAGGGTATGATGATTGAGGCTGTAGACCAGATTCCGGAAGAATGCAGATGATGTCGCCGCTCATAAAATCCAAGTTACTCTGGAAAGCAGGTCACTTGCCATGCAAGCGATGTTCAGTTGAATGGAACAAGGTCAACCTATGTTACGGAGGACTGATGTCGCCTGCTTCCGGAGGTGACTCTCATGCAAAGGCGTCAAGGTGGCCATTCAAGAGCTGGTTGATGCAACTTCAAGTTGCTTCAAACTGCTCGGAGACTCCGAATTCCTACCAACTATAGTAGACTTCGTGATACTTCTTCGCAGAAGAGGTTCGTATTTGTTCGACTCGACTGGACCAGCAAGCTAGCAAATTCGAACCTATCTCCCCAGTGCCTTCCTTAGATTGGAGCGCTGTAGTAGATGCTAGATTCACTGTCATTCCGGCGAGGTAAAACGCCTTATGTCGGATGGAAATTGTGGAACAGTCATCAAAACGGCTGGAATGGTGTCGGGAAGACAAGATCGCCGAACCGTGACGCGTGACCGGTGTGGCATTGATCAGCGATCGTCGGCATTTGCCAAAGGGGGCTTGTCCTCTACCATCATGCAGGATATGTCAATCATTCGCAAGTTCAAAATCCCGAGTCAGTATAGTATGCAGAACGACAACATACGAATCTGCATACCACTCCGGATCTCTGAAATCGCCTGTATGTCTGAAATCGAGTCCCTAAGGGCCACTCTGGCCATGGGATCCGTCTCTTCTTCGATTCTTGAGAGGGCTCTGCGATGTATATAAAGACCCATGAATCTCGTCCTTGTCCTTACAACTCGTCGCAACCTCTTCTCAGAGCTAACACTTCTTACCATGTCTGATTTCAACAAAGCTTGTGCCCCGGCTCCCCCTGATGTATTCGCTAGTGCTGATCCTGGCGCTGGTAAGCTTGACCCCGGCCATGCAGTCATGTCCACGAAGATGTGGGACGTCGGACAGGTAAGACTACTCCTCGTAACCAGAAAGTGTAGTAGTAATGACCGATTCCCCTCCATAGTACTTGAAATACCATTTCATCGACGGTACCCAGAACCAGCAAGCTGCTGTGACCGCTGCTGTCCAGACCTGGCTCACTTTCGCCAACGTTCATCTCGACTACGAGAGTAACCCATCCAATGCGGACATTAGGATTACCTTCGACCCCAAGGGTGGCTCCTGGAGCGCTGTTGGCACCGATGCGAAGCTTACGGACAAGACCAAGGCGACTATGAACCTTGGATGGGTTGCTGATGCCACGCCCACGTCTGCCACAGATTTGTCCACCTGTCTTCACGAGCTCGGACACGCGCTTGGTATGATGCATGAGCATCAAAGCCCCGCTCGAGGTGAACGTATTCATCTCAAGGAGCTCGCCGTTTACGCCTACTATCGGCCTTTACTTGGGTACAATGATCAACTTGTGAAGAGCCAGATCATCGACCAGTACAACTTGGCCACTGTTTCCAACTACAGTGAACTTGACTTGAAGTCAATCATGATGTGAGTTCCCTGCACAACCTCCCGTGGCCGAACTGACGAGTCTTTGGTCGTTCAGGTACTTTATGCCCGCCAGCCTCAATGAAGAGGGTATCAACATCCCTCCCAACCTTGTTCTGTCGGATCTGGATAAGGCATTCATCACGCTCAATTACCCGAACAACACACCCCCATCCGGTGGTTGGAGTGTCGCGAAAGCTTTGGACACTGTTGGGGTCGTCCCCAAGGACGTTTCCGCCACCATCCTTGACCTCGTTGGCAAGGGGAACTACGCCGACGCGCGAACGGCCTTCTCTGCATGGAACATGAGTGTTTCTCACCTCCACTCTGGTAAGCTTCCTGTTCTTCTCTTGGCTGCTCTTACTGACTCGGTTTTCAGTCAACCAATCTTTCTTGCGCACGGTCAATCCGTCGGACGCCCCTCAAGCGCAACTGGGGTTGCGCGACGTGTTTGGGACAGTTATCAAGAGTCCAGTGTTCAAATCGGTTCTTAAGAACGTCGTGAACGGTGTTCTAAAGCAACAAGGTATCGACACCGCCGAGTCGGTTCCGGGAACGGCACAGAGGGATGTTATGAACAGCATCGGAGCCATGGTCATAAACCCCGACTTTGCCAAATTGGTTTACGATATCAACAGCCAATTGTTGACCATCAATCCTATCATCGGGCCTGGTCCTGTCCAGCCTCAGTAGGCTGGCTATAACTTGTAAAGTTCTAAATTGAGGGTCCGTCGAATGTTAAAATTTCTCCACTATTCATGGCTAACGTCGCCCTCTAGCTGGCGCTGGGCATTTCCTCGTTTGAAACGATGTTATTATCCCTGTAGGCCTTATGCCTTGATTTGACATGTTCTAGTTTTGGTGTCTGTTTCTCGTTGAATATGATGCATATGGTTTTATGAATGAAACCCGTGGATGGAGCTTATCATGATGACTTGGTCAATCGCCCTCTCAGTATTCGATGGGTTCCTCCAGGAAGCGGGGCAACGTGATCCGAAGTCTTCTGTCGAACAATGAGGCATGCCAGAAATGCAACGACAAAATTGCTTTGATACAGTAAAGTACATATGGACCTCTGCTCTAAGGGCCGGTCTACAACCAAACGAAGCTAGTCCTCGTAGGGACATCCGTATTCTTCGCCACGACCTCCAAGTTCTTTCCACCCTCTGTCCTCCTGAACACAATGACCCCGCCAGTGCCAGCTACACCACCAACAGCGATGTACTGATCGCCACCATCGTGGGCGGGGCCCAAGACCATACCTCTCGGCTGGTTGATACCAGTATAGACTTGGTTGATTAGCTGCAACCCCTCCTGAGGAGTATCCTTGTTGACATGCTGGAAGATAGCGATAGTGTCTCCTCGAGAATCCTGGTTTCCTGTGTTCCTGTTGGAGACGTAGACATACTGGGTAGGGAACTGAGAGGTAACCGGTGGGATGAAGATCTCGCCGCCAGCGAAAGCAGCGCCAGAGGGTGGGTTCGGAGGGGTGATCGAGGAACTGGCGATGATTCCGTTATCGGTTCCATTGGGTGCGGTGGGGACCTTCTGGACGGTGAGAGTTGAAGAAAGTTCGTGTAAGGCGAAGAGGCGGTTGTTAGCAAAGGCGATGTGTCGCGGTCCGCTGCCTGCAGGTTGGGCGATTTGGCCTTGGATGTTGTACTGTCCTGCACTCTGTCGCTTTAATCTCCAAATTTTATCGCCACCCTAAACATCGAAATAGATCAGCTACGAGCAAGCTGATACCGGCACGAGTGCTACTCACCAGATCTGGGACAAATAGTTCTCCATTGTACTCAACAGCTTCGTGGGGATGCGAGACTGCGGGTGGTGCAGGTTGAGGCAGAGAGATGAGGGGAGCAGAGGCGTCTAGCGTCTGCGGATTCCCTGCGGCAGTAGGAACGACTTTGCCATTTCCTGAGCCATAGTTGAAAACAGCGACTTCACCAGTGGAGAGTGCTGCTGCAAAGGCGGGGCTTGAACCGCCGGAGTTGACCGTGCTCAATACATTTGAGAGCTTGCCTGATCCGTCGATCATGAACGACTGGAGAGCGCCATTGTACACCTCGTTGACAGCACTGGGATGGCAAAGAAATTGAGATCATGAAGAAGACTGAGGAAAGCGAACGTACTATAGGACGCTTGAGTTCGTGGGGTTGAGGGAAAGCCAAGAAGGTGATTGGCCCGTCTGAGATTTGCTCAGTAGTGATAGTGAGGACGCAGTGTCATTGAACAGGTATGTGGCGACGAAGAAGTCGTAGCCACCAGCGAGGATCTTGAAGGCAACCATGATGTAGTTGTTGTCGTCGAGGAGTGTGAGCCCTTATATTAAGAGTAGTCCGGGACACGAGTGAAAAATGCGGTGATCAAACAACCTGGAAAACCTTGTGAGCCTCTTTATAGCAAACGCGGAAGAACAATGACATATACCCATAGTAACCCGAGCCTTGTTGGCTCACAATGAGCCATTGGGGCCATGGAAGGAAAAATGAGGACAACATGGGCGGATGGCCCGCATCCGATCATCATGTGCATCCGAGATCGCGTGCGCAGTGTCAAAAAAGACCGGCTCTCGTTAACACTCCTCGCTATGACCTCCGAGAGCAGCAAATGCGAGGGCACATCCGGCGAAAATACGGAGGTCTCCCAAAAGAAGTTAGTGATCGATACGACGAACAACTTCTCGATGACGGAAGATTGCTTGGATCCACCTTGAAGCGCTCCCGCTGGCAAATAATCGGAAATCAATAAAGGCGGCCAAAATTATCGCGACATCGTTTGTTGAATGAAACGAAGAATATAGCCATGACAGATGAGTATACATGCCGAGGCTTCACCAGCATTCTGGCGACAGCGTGATTGTGGGGTTTTGCATGGCTTCTAACCCGCAAGAGTTGTTCAAATGCTCGGTCGTAAATAGCATTCCTCCTGATTAAGCCATCTAGGCTAATTCCTTATATCCGAAGTCCGTACGGTGAGGGATAATCCACTAGTCCCCTGTGGGGAAGATTGGGCTTGTACATGAAGGAGAGTATCAGATGACTCGCTGCGAACATGCTTGAGGCAACGACGAAGCAATGTGGGGATTGACAAGGATTAACTGTACGCCCGTGCGGTTCCCTTCAACTTAGGGGCCGCAGCATGACATACGCGTTGATTGCCCAATTGCCCATTTATCGATTTGTTCTTGGAAAGTGCTGGGCAGTCAATTCGAGGATTGGCCTGCTGAGACGTCGGTATTCGGAAAGTTGATCAGTGTCGGTGTTCTCCGTTCCGAATCCGAATCCGAAGTGACGGTCACGTTGAAGAATTGAATTGTCTGTACAGTGTATTTGTCCCAATTTACGCGTTGTTTGGCTTCTTTAAATATTGGGCCAACGCGACAGGAGTCACCCTTTTCCAGCGACGCTGTTGGCGAAAGTCCTCAGACCCAGCGTCCAGCAACCAAAGCACAACCTCGACGTATCTTTTTAAGCCTTTAACGCTCCAGGCTCCCTTTCTCTGAGCAAGAACTTCGTTCACCTCATCCAACTGCTGCTTCCAGCCAAACGAAACATTTCTTCCCAAACCCGGGAAATGTTTTTTAACCCTAAGCCGTTATAGGCAGCAGTGCATCCTTATACACACTTGGGTTGGCTGCCTCGTATTTCAAGCAGGCTAAAATGACAGGTCCTGCTTACGACGTGAAGACCGGGACAAACAGAATCTTCGTGATCTGGCTGCTCAGTCCACAACGCGACCAATTCGAGATAATTTTGCCAGCAAAGAAGTATGCAGAAGTATCCATATCGCATCTCCGGAAAAGTGGGCTGCCCTGCTAGTCTTGAATCCGCCTAGGCGACACACAGAACCTTGCCTGCAACGCCTCGGGAGCCCCGGTCACAGAGCTGCTGCCCGCTCATCATTCACGAACAGGGTGCCATGCTATACGTGCTCATTCAGCCTCGCAAGCTGAATAGTGGCCTTCACAATCGTGTACATCCCTCTATGGTGATGGCAGTTAGTAATTGTTGACTAGGGAAGGCGAAGCCAGAAACGCATAGGTTCAACGGCCAAGCGAGGAATAGAACCCAGGGCCAGACCACCAGAGAAGCGTCGCGGGACCGTCAAGGATACCCTCAGCATACGGAGCCGGTTACGCACGTTTTCGAATTGGTCACAAGACTATCGCGCCTTTTGGGCACACGCACAGGTCTCCTTAGACCCCATTCCCCCACTTCTGTCCCATCACGTTGATTGTGTTGTCTCCTGCCCGACAGCGGTCGCGTCTTCACGTTGTTTCTGAAATTCGAGGGCCAACGACGATCCCAAGTCCACGAACAGGATGCCTTTTGCCTCAGTCCATTGGACTCCCCCCCTGAACGCTCCTACGTGTCGCACCAGGTGGCATACGGAGATGTTCAAACCCCGGTGAACCTTTGGCCAAGTTATGATCACCGTAGACTACTACGATGTTTTCCTACCTCTTGCCCCGGCAACGAGGTTAGGATGAGCACTGTGGGTGAAGTCTAAAAGTGTCGGCGAGCACATCGAAACTTGCATGGCTTCGCGGCTGGTTGTCGATTGGGGATCAAGAACAAGTTCGAGCTTGGGGAATTCACCCAGGGATGTACACAGAAAAGTACGAAGAGCTGGTGCCGAGGGCGTTGGAGATGCCATGAGGAGGATGTTTTGGCACGACATCAACGCACAGGTCGTTAACGGGCGCCCACCACGTTTCCTCACCCGACCCAACCACGACCGCCCGCCCCCAACTCTTCTGCCCTTTCATCCACAGAAAGGCTGACTATGGTTATGGCCATTTGTTAGTAACCTGGCTCTCACCCTGCAACACAAGTTTCTCGACCGTCCATTGGTCGGCCAGATGCGGCATGGCAAATCTCCGTGTCACCTATCGCCGATATTCGTCGGTTTTATTCTCGTTATTCAGAACATTAGGTCGAGACTCGTCTCTTGACGGTGCTTCTGGCTTCCGTCTTGTTCTTCCAAATCATGACTCGTCACCCTGACGGTTCCGCCAACGGATGGGCATTCTTACGTTTGTTGATCCAGGCCCAAGATCTCACTTGGATTCCCTCTTTTCGATTATCGCTGGAAGCATGGTTTTCCGGGGAGGTGTATTTGCTCGTTGGTCCCGTAGCCCCAGGTGGATATTCGTGGCTCCTGCGGGATGCTGCAAAAGAGATTCGTTCTCGAATTGAAGCGGGGGCTGATTTTGGTGGACCAACTGCATTTTACCTTTTCGGCGCCATGTAGAAGGTGGTGATGGAACTAAGCCAGGTGTAGACAGGGTTTGAGGAGAGCGTTCGCGTTGCTTGTTCGTGGAATCGCCTGCAGTCATCGATGCATACAGGAAGACGGGCCGAAGCCCAGCTGTGCTTTCGGAGATGCCGAGCTAAAACCCTGAGCGCCCTCGGGCGAGAGAATTTGGGAACCATGAACATGACGCTTTAGGAGGAGATCCCTGCCTGTCGCGCCTCTGTCGACACGAGTGGAATGGGATGAAAGACACTTAGCAGGTGTGGTATTGGGAAATCTCACTGTTGTCATGACTGGGAGAGACTACCACGGAGCAGGAGTCAGGCCAACACATCTGGCAGGTGCTGTAGCGGGGGAAGCTACCTGACACTCAGGAGCATGGCTTCGAGAGTGGGCATGACGTGGTCGGGGTACCCAGGTTTGGAACTCACGGTGGGCCTTTGATTGAGGAGAATGGGCTCTTTGAGCCTATTTGAGGATTCATGCCCGCATAATTTTTTGCTTCCATTCACCTTCGCGGTGAACTTTCCCTGCCTTTGGCAAATGATAACTGAAGGTAGGATGTCTCTCAGCTACTTCGATAGTGTTTTGCACTTGAATGTCACGCTGTTTTGACAATGACAAAATAAATATTATTTCACTTTGTGTGCGACTATGTGGATCATCGTTGGGTTCTGCATCAAAGCCCAATGACGGCCTCTACTAGGCCAGGTACGGCGTCATAAAAGTCCAGCACTGGGTGGAAGAAATTTAGCAAGATTGTCGTGAGGGAGGTAATGCGCAACATACTGATAACTCCTAGTCGCTTCCCTTTCTGTGCTTTCAGCCAGGGAAGGAGGCGCTGGTTGACCCCAGATACAGAACCATCTCCTAGTGCCATGATCTGCGAGATATCAGCATGGTGGACTTCAAAGACAGGCATATCCATTCACCTTAGGCGACACTGTCGGTACAGCAACGTTGTGTTCAGCACTTGCAAAGCTGATGTAGAGTTGGTCGGGATTCTGAGTCGTTGCATTCGTAAGATGAGCTGTCAAAGCCTGGAACTTGTCCTGTATATTCGCATCCGTCCCGGCGTCCAGGGGTAGATTCATCTCATAATAATCCTCGATGTATGCGATCTGGTTCGAGTCCGAATTATAGGTGAGCTCGATGTTGGGAGAGTTATCCGTCCAGTGAGCTTCGTCGAGGTGAATGCCGATGCGGTGAGAGTAAGCGGGTTCATCAGGAAGGAGGGTGTAAGTGAAGCGTTGAAGGAGTGTGAGTTTTCCACGGGCTTGACCAAGGGTTCCCAACTGGGCAGATTAGAAGGATATTATAGAAGGTGAAGTAGAACTTACCTGGGGGTTGGCTTGTACCCAATATTTCTTGGCAAGTTTGCTCTCGAAGATATCATAGAGTTTAGCTTGCAAGGCGAAATCGTTAGGTGTTCCTGTGCCTCCTTCGTACTTCATGGAGATGAGGAGGGCTTCAGTGGGATGCTTGTCGAGCCACGAGTAAAATCCAAAGAAAACATCTTCTAGTCTGGTGTTGGGAGCGAGCAGAGCCTGGGCTATTTTTGTCGGTCAGTCATGAGTTGGGCTACAAAGCGTGAACAAACGTACAGTGGTGGAACCCAATCGTGTCGTTTCCGGGGTTGTACGCATAGCGTAAATCGAAGGCGCGGATGCCGTCGTTCAAGCTCTGCAGAATAGAACGTTCCTGGCACTGAAATACCGAGGCCGGTGGTATCCTGCATGATGGGTAAGGAGACATGCGAATGGTTATTTTGGGCAGCTTGCTTACGGGCCAGTGTAGCGAAGGAGTGAATCCTGTGTGGCTTGGGTATAATTCCCTTTATGAACCTTGTCAGTGGTGAAATCGGGAGCGCGGAGGGTCGTCGGAAACCGTACAGGTGGCAGTATCATGGGTTCCCGGGAGGTTCATATGCACAAGCTTGGTCTTGTCCGAAATCTTTGCCATCCAATCGCAGGTTTTCAGCTTCTTGGAACACCCCATGTCGGTTCCTACGCGTTGAAGAAGAGGTGTTGAGGCATGGAATTCGAGATGGACTCCCCATGAAATCCTTACCTAGAATTGGCGCCCCGCGTCCTAAAACCTCCTCCAATGCAGCTCTTGCTAGGTAAGCTTGCCCATTCTCGTAGACAGGATTGCTCATAACGAGGCCCAGCAATGCCAGTAAGCCAATGATGGAGGTCTTGAGGAACATGGGTTTTTTAGGCTAATATGTTGAACGAACCCTGGTGTCAGGTTGGATGCCCCCTATATAACGCATTCGGGAGCACTATTGGCGAAGAACTCAGGAGGACCCTGAGAAACCAGAGTGACTGCTGAAGGCCGTGGAACCCATGTTGATGGGTGTTCTTTGTAACCGTCGGCAAATTCTTTTACGCTACAGTCAATCCTCCTTTCACCATCGTCGACTACGAGCACGTTCGTTATAACAGCTTTCAACCAATCCAAAACTGTCAATGCGCCACGGATAGCCAGAAAGAATAGCCGACCCCAATGCTGAATTCCCATTTTATGTATCGTGACCTAAATCACGACACACGTTCTTGGACGACCACATGCACAAGATGATTCAATGAAGATATGTTCTTCTGGAACTCACCCGATCTCAAAGGGTATAAAGAGGCTAATGGCAGCGTTACTGGCTGGCCAGGACCTTCTCTGGGGCCTGCTGGATCTGCTTAAGATGTCTGTACGAATCGCGGTGGCCATGGTGGCTTTGGCTCTCGGGCTCCGGGGTGTTCTCTCTGAGGTGGTTCACTATCCTCCTGTCGCAAGCAATATAAACAACATCACGTTCGCATTGCATGGTACTGCGGCACCAGGCATCTATAACACCTCGATTACTCCCAGCAAAGACTATGGAGTGTATAACTGGTGCAATATGCCTCACGTCCGGACTACTGAATATATGTGCGTGACCTTATCTTTCCTGGCACCAACGATGCTAACTACTTGATGCTGCAGAGAACCACCCAAAACCTACACATTGGAATATGTCGAAGTCATACAGAGGCATCACAAACGGACGCCATATGCTTCGAACACATTTGTCAAAGAAGATATCCCATGGAGCTGCGGAGGATCTGGCCCTGTTTATGGCATGAAGAGGTGAGCAATCTCCTCTAATTCTACTTGTACGCGTCTGCTGACCTGGTTTCCAAGCTCGCAAGGTGAAGGTGCTCATGTCACAGGCGTTCAGGCAAGTGTACTTCAATCTAAACTGACTATCTGAATAATTCTCATCCTCGCTGCAGTGGCAAGCTTCTGTAAATCCGAATAACCCTTGGTCAAGATCGGCTAATCCTGGCTTTGTAGATAGCACGTAAGAACTCTGCATATGTGCTATAAACACGCACATACTAATGGCATCTTCGATTCAGATGCCAGTTTCCACAGATCACAGACGAAGGCTTGGAAGATTCTATTACTCATGGCAAGGACCTTCGCAAAGTATATGCGAAGCGCCTTGGTCTCAGTTCAAGATACTCCCCCTCAAAAGCCCAAATACGTGAGCCCATTCTCTAATTCAAATATTACACATATCTGACCAGGTCGTGCGCAGGCGTTACAACCAACGTCATCACCTCTCAGGTTGCCTCAGGCCTCGTTAGAGGTTTATTCCCGGATTCTGATGGGGTCGACGTCCAAGTGCAGTCCTCCGCTTACGACTCACTGGAACCCACCTATTCTTGCCCAAAGGTGAACGCTTTGAAGGCAGCGATTACCACCGGGAGCCCAGCATGGAACGACCATATCAAGAACGCAGCAGGTGTCTATGCAAAATTAGATGCGGTTTCTGGTATTCCGAGTCAAGATTCTGGGGGGTGGCATGTTAGCTTTGACCAGTGAGTGATATTTTGAACCTACGGGGCGCTTATAACGTTAACTTCTGTATTTGTCAGCTACTACGACAACATGAGTGCGAAGCAATGTCATGGGAAAACCTTGCCTTGTAATCTCGACGATACTTCTTCCTGCGTTGCGCAGGAGCTGGTACACCCCCTCCATTTTATCAACGTTCGAAGACATCTAATGGCAGTTCCAGGCTGACACCGTGTACCGCCTTGGCAATTGGGAGTACTCCTGGCAATGGCGAGATGCCCCAGCATCCGCACAGTATTCAACTCTGAAGTATGGAGCATGGGTCCTTGAACTTCAAGGGCATTTGCAAGCCGTGATCTCCGGCCAATCGAAGGTATGTGCTTTGGCTGAGGCTCATCGGCTGCTCATTGACATGATCTCTGCAGATGAAGTACTTCCACAACGTCGCGCACGATGGGTCTGTTTCCCCTCTCCTCGGCTTCCTCCAGATCTCGAAGATGGTCTGGCCAGGTATGGGCTCTGAGGTCGGTTCATCCTTTTAGACCAAGAAACAGCAGATTCTCATCGTACACTGGTAAATAGATTGTGTTCGAGCTCTACAGTAGCAAGCAAAAAGGAACCAAGTCTTGGTTCATAAGGGTTCTCTGGGGCGGCCAGCCGCTTGAGACGTCGACTCCTTTGGGTGTATTGGATATGATACCGGCGGACAAACTCTTCTCTTGTACGTTCACTAGTTCTTCTAACTTTCTACTGACCACTTATTATGATTGTTGTGGCCAGATTTTAGTTCAACGATTGGCACAGCTGACAATTTGTTCGCTGCATGTAATTCCACGTAGCAGGCGAGCAATGTCATCAACACCGGCTTCAGCCGCATATAATAAATAGGGTGAAGGCCGCATTTACTTAATGGATCGAAGAAGGTGTCCCCGTCGAGGCTCGAGACCCCGAATAGGGCTATGGCCGAGAACACCCATCGCAACAGAGCAGTTGAAGGCGATTGTTGCCCCAGCCCAGGGATGTTCACATTTGCTCTCTTTGACGAGCCCTTATGCTGGCGCGCGTAACGCCATGCGTCGCAGGAGACTCGTACGAAGGTCACGACGAGCTACCATCAGCGGTGCAAAGAGAGGTTTGGAAGTAAACTAATTCAGGAGGTTGCTATATTTTTATATAAGAAGTCACTAAGAGAACTAAGGTGGATCATCTCCTTTCCAGCCCCGTTGTAAATCTGGCCCCACAAATCGGGATCGATGTGCTTTCGCTTGGCAGCTGCCTCAGCTTTGACGAATCCCTCGTACTTTCCAGCTTCAGCTGGGGAGTCGACGAAGGAGCAGATGTGTTCAAACAGCTCATGAGGCACCATGGGGTGTAAAGTGTAAACTAGGAGAAAAGCCTGTCACAGTGGTCTTAGAAGGCCGCCAAAATCTGTTCGGCTGGAGCTAGTGGTGACAGTCTGTGGATTACTATGGATGATCTATCCTGTTGAGAACTTGAAACAGGGCTCACACACACATTAACCCGGTAGTCGATTATCGGAATCTAGAGGTTACGAAGCTGACAGTATACCAATTGAAGGCACGCTATTCTGCTGCCCAGCAAAGTCAATTTATAGAGTGCCGGGTGCCAGTGGGACTCCCTTAAGGACCGCGATCACTGATGCTCTCAAGCTTCATTGAGCCATTCTCACAAAACACACCGAGGCTCCATGACGGGGCTGTTTGGTCGGATTGACCTGACAAGGGAAGCTTATACAAAATTTTTAAGGAGTACTAAAACATGAAAGCAAACGTCGAGGCTAACCATTGAATCTCTGACAGCGTCTAGTCTGGATATAAAGTCCAGATGATGCGGTCATTTATCAGGCCGCTGGACCCCATGTCCACTGAGCCCCTAGCGCCCCCTTGATCACCAACCGCGGAAAGGGCTAGGTTCGTATTCTCAGCAGAACTGTATCCATTGGTATTAGCAAAGAAGTTGTGATATACATGGCCGAACTCACTAGATGATCCAGCCCGAACCATATTGCTCCTTTATCCAGAGAGTCGAGACTGGATTTGGATCTCGATTCAATTTCACAGGTTGACCTATATCACTTCTTTCCAAATAAAATGCACTTTGCTGGCACTTGATCCTGAAATGGATATCGCTGGACGGTTCGAAGATCCACTGAAAAGCTGGTGTCAGCCTGAAGCATGTAGAAAATAAGAATGAAGCAAGTGGTACCCTCTGGCGACCAGGATCTAACGTTTGGGGCTGATAGGGTAGCAGTAACACTGTGCAAACAAATGGATAAGTGCGCACGTATCACGGAGTATTGACATACCAGTGTAAGGATCGTCAACGCCCGCAAGAGTGATGTCGCCATCGACATACGTATTTCCAACGATGTAAGTGGTACTCATCTTGAGGGAATGGGCAGGAGGTTTTTGACAAATAAAGAGTCCAAATGGTGCTGATTTTATAATTTGTGGTGGCAGAGGTCTCCCTGTCACCTGTTCAAATTGTGAAGGGTCCAGAGGCTGCTAGGCAGTGCTAGCGCCAGAAACAAAGCTCGGAAATTCGCAAATGCCTTGTTTTCAGCGCTAGAAGATCGAGTGATTGAATTGAAGATACGGATCTAAAAGAAGAATGAATTGGAGTTTCGACACAAAGCGCCCATAGACACTGAGACGTTGACAGAGTTCATGGTCAAGAATTATCACATGAGGAGCGTTCGAATAGGGAGATCGGTCATACTGTTAACGCCCAGGAGCTAGAAGGCTGGGAGTGGAGGCAACATAGGAACGTGTGACATTAGTGAGGTGGAGCGGTCATGAGGCCCCTTTGAAGGCGCTGGCAGCCCTTCCCCGGGCCAAACAGTTAGATTGTTTTGGACAACGTACATGCGTGATGGTTTTCATATTCACCGTTCTAGTCTAGCGTGGATGAGCAGCCTCTTGAGGGGGTATTTCTGAGTCAGAAGACCGCGAATGGTGTGAAAAAGAAACAGTGGAAGGGTCATAGGTCGCGGAATCAGTTGAAACAGGCTGTTCAGACTCGGAGGATGGGGCGCTGTCAAAGTAGATCCTGCACGTCGATGTTAGCTCCTTTGAGGCTTGTGAGCGATATGAAGAATTTTTTCTGTCCCTGGCCGACTCTGTTCCCTATGTCTATCAAGTTCTCATTCCAAATTCAAAGAGGTGCCAAACCTTTGCCTGTTGGATAGCGGTTGCAATGACATAACATGATATATGAGTTCCGGGTCCCAAATTAGAATCAAAGGTGGGGCCACACGCATCCTGTCACGCAATGATACAGCTCTTCTCTCTCCCTTTCCTTTCCTGCTCCCGAAGCATGCTTCCAAGCGCACAGGTGGTTGCAGTCCTGAATACCTCCCTAACGCCATCACCGTGTTTCGCGCTACACTCCAGATAGCAGACTGCACCGATTTTTTCGGCTACTGCCTCCGCCTGCCGAAGTAATGTCAGCTGCAGAAATTGGTGTAGCGGTGAAGAGGGCAACTGACCTGCTCAACCGTAACAGGTGACTGCATAGTTCTCTGCAGTTCTTTCAGGGTACGCTCGTCGTTACGCAGATCTTGTTTACACCCGACAAGGACAATCGGCACCTCGGGACAGAAGTGTCGTACTTCGGAAATCCACTGATAAGAACTCAGTTGAGTGTTCAAATTTCACAGATAAAATGGAATAACATACCTTCAGCCACACGTTGCTTAGCGAATCCGGCGTGTCGATGGCGAAGCAGATTAGGAAGACATGGGCGTCGGGATAGCTCATAGGTCGCAATCTATCATAATCCTCCTGGCCGGCTGTATCCCAAAGCGCTAACTCTATCTTGTGACTGACAATACTGACTTCTGCAACATAGTTCTCAAAGACAGTCGGTACGTATACCTGTAGTATTCGTCTTAGTAGTCCTCGATGGAAAGGATTCAGAATCAAAATTACCTCCGGATACTTGTTCTTCGAGAAGGCGATTAACAGGCAGGTCTGAGAGAAACAATGAGTTTGATTTTCATGTCAAGCAAGGGTCTCCGTTACCTTGCCACATGCTCCGTCACCAACAATAACCAGCTTCGCGCGATGCTCCTTTGGCCGGCTGGACTTGATAAGCTGGTAATCCCGTTCTTGTTTGGATGCCGCCGACTGCCGATGCTTCTTGCTCCGACCTTCAGATAGAGGCTGGAGATGGTTAGGATCCCATTCTTCCTCTTTCACAGGAGGTTCAGTCGGTCGTAGCTCAGTGGTTGTGTGAGGAACCTCGGAATGTCTTCGAGCTTGTTTCTCTTTTTCTGAATCTGAAGGTATTCATCTCAGTTCGGGGCAAGTCACTTAATGCAGTTAACGCACTGGAAAAGAAACGCCTGAACCAATTTGATGATTTAGGGGCTGAGCTTTGCCTACGATGGGTTGCAGTAGGTGTTAAGGGAGGTGTTGAGATAGAGGGAGGCGTTGAGATAGGTATTGAAATGGGCGGGTTTGGCTCCGAAGAGGATGAGATGGTAGGCGGGGTAGGCGGAGAGAAAGTGTCCAGACCTGACAAGCCCGTGAATACCATAACGGAGACGAGAATAGTAGACACTAGCACCCACTTGGAGGAGAATAATCATCCATAGCCTTAAAGACGGAGAAGTAGTCCGAAGCGTCTTCGGTGATAGTTCCGGACGGTGTGAACTGAATGGATCCTGGGGACTTCAGGGAGGCTTCGTCTGATAGTTCGGGACTTCGGATGACCTGGAAGTCTGAAGCACCAATGACAACATCCGTTCCAGGTATTTCGTGAGCAACGCCGGAGTCCAAGTCGATGTTAGGGAGTGTCGGCTTGCGTTCTGGAGTTTTCAATGTCCCAGGAGGCGATGGTGTGACAGGTGTGAGGTTTCCTTCCAAAGGCGTTGATACAAGTAAAGAAGGCGAGAAAAGCGAAAAATACGTACCTTTCTTATTTGATGCCCCGTTCAAGTTCGTCTTGCTGTTTGTACGAGGTGCCGCTTTGAGCCCCAACCAGGCTTCCAGGAGGGCAGCAATTTCTTGGAACGAGGGCCTAGAGGTACGATTGTCCGCCCAGCAACGTTCCAATAGTGTCCACATCTTGTCATCGAGCCCCCGCTCCGCAGCATCTTCATCCTCGGGTCGGTCTGGTCGTTCTTGGTCGACAACGACCGCCTGCCTGATTTCTTCTTCCGGAAGGTGCTGGAAAGGAGCTTCACCACTGAAAATCTAACGAGGCCGAGATGAGAAAGTTTACCGGCCCTCCAGTGTAGAGTCGAAATACCTGGAAGGCAGACATGGCGAATGCATAAACATCAGTCGCATAATTCATCGTTCCTCGCCTCAACCGCTCGGGTGCCATGAAGACCTTTGTGCCGGGTGCGCTGGACATCGAATTCTGGGATACATCATTGACCGTTTGTGTTGTCATCGAGGACTTGATTTTCGAGAGACCAAAGTCGGTGATGCGAGCCCGATGCGCGTTATCAACTAGGACGTTCGCTGGCTTGAGGTCACCATGGATGATCTTATGCTTGTGCAGAAAGACCATCCCAAGAGTTATTTCGTGGCACTATAAAGTGAATCAGAAATTGCCTTTTCCCGTAGAAGTGGGTGGCTACCAGGCGGACACGGTTTGCCTCGGGATATTCATCAAGGTAAACCATGGTGTTGCCAAAACTATACATTTCCGAGACGAGTAGTGGCGGATTCGAGTCAAGGCAGGCACGGAAGAATGAGGCAATATGGGGATGTTGCATCCTCCGCCAAATTTCAATCTCCTTGATGAGAAGCTGACGGGCCCAGTCAGCTTCGACCTTCAAGATAGAAAATGTAGTCGTACCTTCTTTGGAGTGCCTTTAGAAAGCTGCTTGACAGCGACCTTCGTTCCGTTCCACCGCCCTGCGAACACCGTCCCAAAAGCTCCAGAACCAAGAACATCCCCTTCTAGTAGAATCTCAAGTGAGGAGACTGCCCATTCGTACGATGTAACTTGCGACGAAGAAGATTCGGCCTGTCTCTCTAACAGTGTTCGTAGGCTGGCGGTGGCGAATCGCCGCTGGACTGCGTCCTCTATGCCTCTCTGCAGATTCTACGGAGGAGTCAGCAGCTATATGATAAAGATAGTCTTCACTCACGTCTCGAAGGCCCCGGACTGCCTCCATGAGTTGATCGTTCCGCAATTCTAAAGTTTCTAGGATATTCGCGTCGTTCTTGAGCAGTTGTCCCAGGGTTTGGGCCAGTTGCGCTTGGTCTTTCTGATGGGCCGTTTCGTGGTCAGCGATGGTGAACTTGAGCGAGATCACGCTTTGAAGCTGCAAGATAAGAGTGTTAATATGTGATGTAAGAGGGTACGATCAGAAAACATGCCTGGAAGAGTTCAATGCAGGAGTCCAAACACTGATGAGCATTCTTAATGCTTTCTGAGATTTCTTGCCGTTGTAAGAACCGTTGAAGAGGTGTTTTCCGCGACAGGTATTGGACGCAGAGTCGAACTTTCTCCAATGCGCTGCAACGTTGGCCATCAGTGAGAGTTCGGAAAGGAGGACAAGTCATTGACTCACTGCTTGAGATCATCCAAGTGATCGTAAGCTTGTTCGAGTTTCCCCGCTTTACACTGAGAATTGATGTAGTTACACAAGTTAATGCTCCGCTTCAGAAGATAGAAGCACTGGTTTCTGTTATCATCAGCCTGCTCCACACCCTGGGCAATGAGTAGGACTATCGCCTTGGCTGGAGATAGAAAGGGAACGAGATCTCCAAGAGAGGCGAGGAGGTTGAGAGATTCTGACGAAGTTATGATGCTCATGGGTTCATTCGAGACTGGGGTGGTGGTTCGCTAGCAAGGAGTAAAAGGAGTCTGACAGGAGGCACTGGTTCAGGGACCATTCCCATTGGCGCCCGAAGCAGTGCGAAGAAGCTGTCTCAGCACGTTCCCCGCACAGGACCGTGTTCTGTTATTCTGGTTTGCAGCATAGGTATAGCCAAATACTCATCCGTATTCAACGCAGACAAAATGTTCCTGTATTGAGAGCTCAGCACATGCTAAGGTCCATAACATGCTCCCTTCACCTTTCAAATGGATGGATTTTACCCAGTTCTGGAGTCTGCTTTTTGGCCGTCAAACCTCCGCAAATGAATGGTGAAGATCAAAAATTCCAACAACATTTGATGGTCTAGACTGCTTGCCAAAAGACTGCCCTAAAATTCGGCCCATATCCGACAACTTGTCAAGAAGTCAGCAGAAATCAGTGACGATGGAAAACCTTCAAGGGAAGAAAGAGCGTTCGACGGTCACTAACGCGAAGGTAGATTCGCGGTATATACGAATAACCTCAGCGGCAAGAGAGATCACATTTGCTGAAACTCGGCGAGTTCAAAAGACCAATAGTGATTACGTAGTACGTGCAGTAAATCTTAACTCTAAAATGCACACGTGACATTGCAAATATGTAAGTGCAACAGTCGGAGGTCGAGCTCAATGACAGAGTGTATGCGTCTTGCGTCCATCAAGTTCTTGCAGGAAACATCGTAACACATGACCAGCCCTTCCTCTCACTGACTTCCAATTAAGCAACTTTCATTATTGACCCAAAATCATCGGGGTAATCCGGGGGCTTGGTGACTTGGTCGTCGACGGGTCGCGGATCTATTTAGGGACACCTTTAAAAGGCGTTACGATGGTTCTTAGCCGAAGATCGCGTCCCGAGCATCAGAGCCAGTCTGAACCTTTGAGTTGAATGGCTGCCACCCTGCAAGTGGAGGGTCCGAATTGCACCCGAAAATTTGCTGTCTGTCTCTTACAGCGACTTACACGACCTCTCGCCACTCAGAGGCTGCACTGAGTCTTTGGGTACGTGTATAATGGCTCTCACGCCTGCTGAAGTCGGGTGAGCAATCATCGTTCCGTGAGGTTGAGCACGCGTATTTGAAGGACTGACATCAGCCTCCGATATCATAGCTACGGCCCGATTCTCATTGGACTGATGTTGAACATCGTGCTTTATGGCATCACCATAATTCAGACATACGTTTACTACTGCTCCGAGAACCGGTAAATAGTTATCAACTCTCAATACGGGATAGTGACGCTCATTCTTCAACTAGGGACCGATGGCAAACACGGGCATTCGTACTTCTCCTTTTCGTTGCAGATACTGCCCAGTCAATCCTCTCCTGTATCACGGTCTATGAACCTCTTATTACGCACTTTGGAGATGTGGAAGGCTTGCAAAGGGCCACTTGGAAGTTTGCAACTGGTAAGCTTCTCCGATGTTTGTTCTCTGGCTATATTCTCAATTACTACGAAGAACCTGCCATGACTGTCAGCATTTACTCGTTGTGTATCGTATTCAACTTATTGACGCTTACACATAGGGTATCATCGGGGGTATGGTTCAAATCTTCTTCGCGCAGCGAGTCAGGATTATCACGAGAAACGATTACGTAGTCGTTATCGTCTTGTTCTGCGCCATTTCATCTATTCGTGAGCTCAATTGTAACTCAACACGCTCTCCCATTGACCATTTTTCTCACTCATGAAAGTCATGAGCATAGCAACTGCATCTGCAATTCACTTCGTGCCATATTTCATCCAATTTCAACAATTCCAGGTCGTCGTGATTATTTGTGTGTTACTTCTGTGTCTATCCACTCGCACCCCCAATTACTCGTACTAACCCAACGCGTAGGGCTTGTGTCGGCCGCCATTGGCGACTGGATTATCACCACAAGCATGGTTATCTACTTGGTAAGTTCGGATAAACTCGTTCCATGAGTTCAGATCTAATCAACTGCTGCAGCAAAGAATGAAGTCCGGGTTGCCAAGATCAGACAGCCAAGTTGACAAAATAATTCGATGTGAGCAGGCACTTTACTTCATGTTTGGGCGAAGGACTCAAAAGTTCGAATTCAATAGTGACGATTCAAACAGGTACAGCCCCTAGGATCTATTTTTGGCACTGCAAATTCTGACAGCCTTATCTCTCCGTTTTACAGGGCTACTAACCTCGATTACGGCGTAAGCAGGCTCCATGGCATTCATGATCAATTTCTCACCATTCATCTCGATCCATTTTCTGGGTGGCGCCTTGAAATTTCTAGTATCATCAATCTCTTTCTCTACCTCTTCAACGTGAGTCTAGCCTTCCTGGATACAAGCTTGTTCAATGCCTTACCTTTCTCCTCGTGACGTAGCCAACAGCTCTGTAGGCTTCATCATGTTCTTCCGTTCTGATACAAGACGCTTACGCTCCAATTTTGACTCATGACTAGCCACCTGATATTCAATCTGCCCCTTTCGAAATTGTATACGAACTCTCTCATGAGCACTCTCAATGCAAGAGACTTTTGGAAGCAAGAAAACGACACCATGAACCTCTCAGGAATCTTCACCGGAATAAAGTTCTCGTCTTTCGTCAGGAGGATAACCCTGAATCGACAATCCGACTCTACGGTATGCATTACAATCTTTAATACCATGCAATTATCAAGAACTCACTACATGCGCCTAGAGATCCACAGCGACTCCAATATCTACAACTTCGAACATCGCTTTCCCTTACTCCTGATCTCCAGGGCGTACTCCGTTTCCCGCCAATGACGTGCCCTTGTTATTCAGCGTGACCATTTCATTATGGTCGAGGTTCGGATACTCGTAGGCCCGCCGAACACGGCTGACCCAAATTTTCGCCCCCTACCACCTATGGCAAGAGCCAAGGGGTGGCGTCGTATGTGGGTTGGCAATCGCAATCTGGGAGGGCCTTCGAGCAGGCTTGCTAGGAAGTAGGCGGAACCTTTGGTGGTCGCGGGTCGCAAACGGGCTAAGGTGATGCTTGCATGGGCTGCACGTTCGTCCATGGTGTTACCGGTCAGCGCTCGCGACAAGGACCTGTATCATTGATATCAATGCCGAGTGAGGAAGCATAGGGCTCGATGGCTGGAGTTAAATCATATCGAAGCATCCCTGTCAATTGCTGACGAAATGGACGAGTTTTATCTCGGTTATTAAGTAGATTCAGAATAACACAATTCCTGCAACAGTGCAAGCCTGAGCCAGTGAGCCTGCCCTCAACGGCACGTGACTCTTACGCCAAATGTTGACACTGGGCGCGTCGAGTCGATGTGACCACCGGATGGCCATTGGCCAACCCCTCTGCATCTGGCTGACTCTGGCGTGCTCAACCGAACCGCATACACGCATACCGACCTGTGAAAGCCGCCCATGGTTATTATCTGCGTTCTGGGACTCAAGATGTTGCCAACACTATGGGCTGTCCAATTGGCCTCCTGCCACTTTACTCGGAATACAGAGATTTTGAGTTAACACCCATGTTGAAGCTCGTAAGGGTTATTTGAATGTGCCTGAAGTTACAGTACTTTAAACAACCGTTATCAACCCAAAGTTGTCTAGGAACTTGGTAGTCAAGTAAGATGCGGTGATGTAGTCATACGGAGCTTTCTTTTGAATTAAATTGGTTTCTTAGCCGATTTTCGCCTCCCAAGCATCAAACGCGTTCAGAGCCCTTGATTACTGTCGATTTAAATGACTGCCACTTCCAGGGGGTGGGTTTGGACTGTATCCGAAATCCTACTCTCCCTCTCTTACGTTGCTGCGACGCCTATCGCATGGTCCTGAGGCCATACCATGGCTCTTAGGCCTGCTGAAGTTGCGTGCGTGTTCTTGTATACGGGCTGGATAGCCGAACTCCAGGAGACTCACATCAGGTTCTAATGTTGCAGATACGGTCCGACGCTTATTGGCCTGATGCTCAACCTTGTACTTTATGGCGTCACCATAATCCAAACCTACATTTACTACTGCTCTCAGTGCTCCGAGAAGCGGTAAGCTGTCGGCGCCTCGCAGAGCTTCAAACTCATTACCAAATTGAACTAGGGACCGATGGCAAATCCAGGCATTCGTATACATTCTTTTCGTCGCAGACACCCTCCAGTCCATATTTTCCTGCATCACGGTCTACGAACCACTCGTTACGCACTTTGGAGATGTTGAAGGCTTGCTTAAGGCAAATTGGATGTTCGCAACGGGTAAGTCTCTTACCTTGACTAGTTCTGTTGGTTTTCTTACCTGTCACGAAGAACCTGCTATGACTGTTAGTATCCTCCCCGCATTTTGCGTTCATCTTCGTCTGACTTGTCGTCGATACTCCTGACTAGGGTATCATCGGTGGATTAGTGCAAATATTCTACCTCCGGCGAATCAAAATCATAACGAAAAACAATTACGTCGTTGGGACTATCTTGTTATGTGCCATTCTATCGAGTTGTGAGTGTGATTGCCAGCATCTTCGCCGTTGCCCGTTCAATCAAGAGTTTTTCCTCTTTCCCCTTCACGCTTCTCAATTCTATAATGACTGCATCACTAACCCTACTCCGTTTTGAATAATATAGTCATGGGTATCGCGACTGCAGCCGCCGTTCACTTCGTTCCATATTTCCTTGATTTCCAAAGGTTTCGGGTGGTTGTAATCATCTGTGCGTATTCTCTTTATACCCAGCACACCTCCCTAGTAGCCCTGCTTCGTTACTTATTGCTGTGGCTGCCACGTCCTCGATGGAATGTCCTCTGGCTTTTGGTTGGCTCAGGGCCACCACCAAGAAGACTGCTGCCCAAGGCCCAGATCCACTCAATTCCGAAGAATTGGACCCGAATTCCCCCCCTCTCTCTATTGCTTCGTAAACGGCGTCAGTCACCGGTTTTGTCCTCCGGCCAGATCTCCGTTCTTAGCCGGGTTCTCTGCCAAACTTTCAGTATTCCTGATCGACCAGGGGGAGCTACTTGACTTTAATCTGATCCTGACATTGTCCCTGCACGTAATCGGCCACATCCTACGAGGTTGACGCGATACTGTGCCGCCTTGCCCCTTTGGCTTCCCAGCTTCGCCACTCCAGGATACTAGCTTACTTTTTTCTCCGTTTAGGGCTTGTGTCGGCAGCCACTGGTGACTGGATTATATCTGTTAGCCTCATTATTTACCTCGTAAGTTGTTTCAGTATGGGGAGTCTTAAGTTGTTAATATATCCTTCTCTAGCAAAGAATGAAGTCCGGGCTACCAAGATCGGATAATCAAGTAGACAAGATTATTCGACGTAAGTGTGCCTATATTTCATGTCTTTGCTGAGGGCTCAACTTCTTGAAATTTCATAGTAACTATTCAGACAGGTCAGTCGTCGAATCTGGTATCTTCTAAGGCCCTCTAGTTAACCTCAGGCTTGTCTGTCTTTTTCACCAAATTAGGGCTCTTAACCTCAATCACGGCGTGAGTGGCTCTCCGTTTTTTAGCACGCCGAACCTTTGATACAACGACTTCTCTTTTCCTGGCCTGCTTTGTATATCTAGGGTCATTAGTCTCTTCCTCTATCTATTTCAGGTGAGTGGATGTCCATGGTTCGAATGGGCTACATCGCTGATTTCTACCGTCTCTTCTAGTCGTCAGCACTGTAAGTCTCTTCATGTTCACCTGTTCTAATTCAGGTAAACTCAATATTTGGGTCTTTTTGACCTATTAGGCATCTCATCGTCAATCTGCCTCTCTCAAAACTTTACACCAACTCTCTAATGAGCACTCTAAATGCAAGAGACTTTTGGAAGCAAGAGAGCGATACGATGAACTTGTCAGAAATCTTCACCGGGATCAAGTTTTCGGATTTCGCTAGGAGGGTAACTCTGAATCGCCAGACCGACTCCACCGTATGTATTCTAGACTTTGGACTCATACACATGTCAATAACTGACCGCATACGGATAGAGGTCGACGGTGAATCCACAATCTGCAACCCCGAGCATCACCACCCTCCCGTATATCTAACCTCATCCTGGAGTTATCCTCTGGCTCTCTTCAATTAACCCAGAACGCGCCAAAATTGACATAGAACCCGGGCGGATACTAGCAGGTGAATTGAGTGTGGCTGATGCGATAGGCCAGGAGCTAGGTGGGAGATATAACAGTAGTGGGTATGGCAGCTGTAGCCTTGCTCACCGAGGTTGAAACAGGAGTCTCCTCCCCATTGAGACGCAAATGGGGCTGGACGAGGCCGCTTGCGGCAAATGTACGCAAAGCAGACTAGGGCCTCCATAGGCGATTCCCAATGACCGCTTTCCTTGTTATCATCGATAGCATGCCGTGCATCGCCATTTTCATGGTCCAATACTAAAGGTCCGGGGCTACGGCCACCTCTGCACCATTTTTCAAGCTGGACGGCGATTAATGTTCATAAATTATATGTATCTAATCCCTATAATTCAAACACGCTTTCAATTCAAATGTACATATCAATCAAACGAGCACAATTAGATGCTTTCGGTCTTCAAACACGACAGAGCCCATATGAATCCCATCTCTCGCTCCCCACACCACCTCGGACAATGAACAAATCCGACGGGTCGTATTTCTGCTTGATGGTGCTAAGTTGGGCATAGTTAGGTCCATAGAAAGTGGTTCTGAAGTCCTTCTCGAATGCGTCCGCTTCATTCGTGTAAGACCCGGTGCCCGAAGGTGCGATACGCTGAAGGATTGGGAGTTGCATATCTCTGAAAGTGGTCTGGATGGTTCTGATAGCGTCAGTAGAAGCGGAGTCGTCCCAGTTATTCGCAATGATGACCTAACATATCCGGAAAAAATAAGAAGGATGGTCATAGTCAAGTCTCATTGAACGTACATGAGTTTTAGCCGTGCGCCAGGTAGGATTGATCGCGGAAGACAAATTAGCGTTTGCCGCGACTTTCCCTGTTTATCCGAGAAGCATGAACAGATCCACGACCTAACGACAAATTTGAGAGGTCTTTACCTCCAGCAACTAGATTTCCCAATATACTGTTCTTCGATATGAGAAGCTATCCCTGGCATAGACAGATACACTCACGTCGTAGCACCAGCCTTCAACAGATCGGTATATGTCTGCCCCACCAGCTGGGGTGAGCTCCTATAAATGCTTACAGGAACGAGCCTCAAGCCCATAGCCAAGTTCGACCCAACAATATCATCCGGAGTCGCCAATGCGATGTTTATGTTGTTCACCACAGTCGACGAGGTGACGACAGCCCCAAGCAGCCTCGCCTCTGTGATGAACGGTAACAGGGCAGCTTCTGCTTGTATGATAGTTGCAGCCGGAAAGTAGGTCGAGACAAGCATCTGGTATCCAGTGTTGGGAATGAGTCCGTTGATGTAGAAATATTGCCCTGCATTGAGGGAATCCCAGTCGAAGATGTGGCGTGAGTGGGAAGCGATGACGTTCCCCATGATTTCTGGGGTCAAGGCGGAAACGATGGTCGTGGTTTTGGCAACGTTGAATGTTGGGAACGTCTGGAAAGTTGCGGATACGACAACACCCCAGGAGCCTGCACCTCCGCCACGCATAGCCCAGAATACTGCGCGACAATTTCTTAGATCCCAAATGCGACGAGGAGTCAACATCACTCACAATCGGCGTTCTGGGCTTCATTTGCAGTCACCAGAGTACCATTTGCGATTACCACCTCGATTTCTACAACTCTTGCTTCAGTATATGCGCAATCAATATCTGCAAAATCGCACTAACCGAGGGTATTATCGGCTGCCAACCCCAACAACGGACTCGTCGCCGAGTGACCACCACCCTGGAAATACCCACCAGCCGCAACGACGGTGGCGGCAGTCCCTCCAACCACAATCTTTCCTTTTGCCAGAGCAGCAGTGTACAGGTCGCTCAGAGCAACACCACTGCCAACTGTCACGGCAGACCCTTTGCTCTTCCCGTCCACGATAAAGTTGTCGGTAAACTCGATACTTTGTAGCTTGTGGGTGTGAATGAGCAGCGAATTTTTGGCTGTTGAGCGACCGAGGTAGTCATGGCCGGATGCTTTGATGGCTAGGCGGAGGTTGTATGTTTGGGCAAAGTTGACACCAGCCTATGAAGTCACTTTATCAATACAAAGAATGAAAGAGAGAAGAGGAATAGACTGACCTGGATATCGCCAGCTGACTCGGCCAAGATAGCATACAATGGGACATTTCCTTGGCCGCAGGTTGAACCGTTCCTCAAGCACAGAGAAGGCGGGTTTGCATCATAGTCCTTCGAGCTGTAAGCTTCACAACGTTGCCGACCATAGTTCTAGGCCAAACGAACCTGCTCCCAGTTAATCTGAATCAAATCAATTGGTCGGTCATCCAGCTTGTATCACATTACACACACTCTCTCACCTGGTTCATTGCACCTGGAACGCCAGCCCTCCACTTCGCACTCGTCCACTGGCTTAGCGTACAGAACCCCAGAAGCTCACTTTTACAAGCCTTTGCGGAGGGAACCACTGAGACAAGGCGGCCAGAAACACTAGTGTTTAACGCCGCCCATTGGTCGGAAGTCGGAAAACCTGAATCGCCAGGGTTGTTGCGGCAAGAAGCACCGAGAGTAGGAAGAGGACGAAAGGAGGAGATCGCGAGAAGGAAATGAAAGAGAGTCGGTCGCATAGTGAGGTGCTTCAACGAATCTTTCATGAGCCGAATAGAATTTATAGCTGGAAGTATGAGCGCGAAGCGACAGAAGTATGGTTACGGATGTAGAACTTTGGACAACCCATTGCAAGAAAATGCACCCGTTGAGATCCACGACACGAATATGATCATGAAAGGAGTACGTGCAGACCATCTGAAGAGAATAGGTGAGCAGAACCAATCTGTGGTCGCATGCTCCTGGCTGCGAGTAGTCGCACCCTCTCCAGTCATGTGGCCTTGTTGGCTCGTTTCAATTGCTGGTAGCACTGGGCCAGAGTCAATATATGCGTGAACTGCAGCCGATCATCATTGCTTCCGCAGGTTCGTTGGTGAAGACCATAAGTGCGGATGCATTCAATAGGATGCCGGGAGCTGTCGAATCGTGCAGAAAGCCCTAATCGACCTTGTTCCAAATTCAATTCAATACACGATACGGATTATTGCTGGAAGAAAACTGATGAGCATTTTTAGTGACTTTAGGCGATAGAAAATCCTGACCTCTACATTAACACATCCCAGTTGTAAGCCTCTGCCAGCTCAATCCAGCCAAATAGCATGGCTACCTCCCTCCATCCTCTCTTTCCCATGTTCGCCTTCAACCTCAACCTGTTTCCCAGGCTCCGGCCATCCAACAACCTCCTTGACACCACCCTTCCCGAATCCATCCCATTCCAAAACTCTCACCGCATTGCCTCCTTCCAAACCCGACGTCGCATCGGTATCATCATCTGTAAGGACTACCCAGAGACCCTCTCCCTCCCCATTGGCGGATTTTGGCAACAAGTCGATAGCATTTGCCTTTCCACCACTCGTTGTAGTCTCCCATCTCTCCTCCTTTATATCATCTCTGAACAGACCATCTGCATCCAGAGGAAATACTGTCAACCATCCTCGATCGGAGATCTTGGCTCCGCGGGTTGTGGTGAAGATGGCAGTCGGGGAAGGGTGAGAAGGTGTTGGCGGAGCGAGCATGAGGGTGTCGCCTCGGAAGTGGGATGTTTCTTTTGTCGAAAGGACATGTAACGGAACGAGCGGACGGGACGACAGATGCTTCAATGTGTTAGGCTCGATGGAATAAATATCAAGGAAATTATCTATTTCGCGGCTGAGCTCAATTGGAAAGGGCGCGTTGAAGGAGCTGACTCACTGTGCTCAGTGACACAATATAGAATTCTGCCATTCGGATGTATCTTCAGGTGCCTAGGGCCATCGTGGCTGTCTGGTCCTCGAGGTGAAGGGACGGACATAACATGACTGAGCAGCCCTGACTTAATGTCTCGAGTGTACATTTCAATTGCGTTGGTTCCAAGGACAGGGATGAAGACGTGCCCTGTGGCTGATGACCATTCGACTGCGTGAGATCCATATCGCTGATAATTATATCAGGCTCATGTCAGGTTTATGAGAAATTCAACGAGATATGTACCAATGCCACACGCGTCTTGTCTGCAGCTTCTAATTGATCTTCTGGCACGAATAACACTTGCTGTATTTTCTCGGAGAAAGCACCCGTTTCGGGGTTTATTGCATGAACCTCTCCGGTCGGACCTCCTGCTGAGTAGGCATGGGTGTATGGTGGTGGAATAGTAATATATGACGAGGTTGCAGCTACAAGAAACTCATAAGCTAGGTAGGTATATGCGCTTAGAAAAGATACTTACTGATAGGGACGCTGTTAATATGGCTAACATGCCATCTACCGGAACCGCCTAGTCTGTCGATTTTCCAACTTGACAGTGATGGAGGCAGCGCCCAGCTGGTAGCATATACTCTGTCACTGCCTGGGTTCGTCGCAAGATACTGGTGAGGTCCAAAAGCATCCACAGTCTGTACTAAGGACAAGGTTCTTTTCAACGGCGAGAAGGCCAGCAAGAACAATGACAGTGATCTAAACGACCCAGAAAGAATGTGATGCACCGTCGCATCCTCAACAGCGCCAGACGCTGTATTATTGCCTAGAACGAAGGCCTCTTGAACCGCGTCCATCGTCAACGGCACTGTCAAGGAGCAGCATGATCATGGCGTGGAGTTAGGAGGACTAGACCCTAACCCGAGAATAGGATCAGGATCACAAGTCTACAAGTTCCGGCGTCCGTTCCGCTCGGTCACAACTCTGCTTCTGAGAGCCATGGAATTTGAGTTGTGCAATAAATACGCTCTTGTTCTCGGCCACGACCCTCGGAATCTACGAGCAGCATGAATCTTCACCAATTCTGTGTCTTGTCGTTGTCGCTGCTGGCCACGGTGGCCAGCGCACATAAGGAGCCCAAGACACACCAGGAGAGGGAGATACAGAGAGCATTGCAAGCTGCAGCTTATCATGTACGTCGGACAGTGGTTCTACCGAAAGCTGATGCTCATATTCAGTATAGTGCGCACCCGCAGTAGCAGAATTCACTGCATCAAGGAAACGATCATGGGCTCAGAAGGTTCTGGCGGGTCAACCACATCTACCGGCCTACCAAGACCTGTTCGCGTCCGATACGCACCAAACCATCGACGATGCTAGGGAGCAGGAGGAGACCTTCATGAGCTGCACACCAATGAAGGACTCACATATCCAGAACAACACCTGCGTACTGGCACCTGAGGTCACGGAAGGACCTTATTACCACTCCGAGGGACATCCAATTCGGCAAAACATTGCTGAGCTCGAGGATGGACTTCTTCTAGTAAGTGCTCTTCAAGGAAATGTAGACCTTACCTGACAGTTATTATCTCTTCTAGCTTCTCGACATTGGCGTCATTGATGTTGAAACCTGCAAGCCCCTACCAAACATGCTCGTCGATCTCTGGCAGGCTAATGCAACTGGCTACTATGCTGGTCATCCTCACCCTTTCCCACATCTTGTCGACGAGGAGCCTGCAGCCATCGGTAAACGTGCTGGTCTCCGCACCGCCTACCCACGGACGGTCGACCATGAAACCTTCCTTCGTGGAGCTTGGCCGACCGATGCTAACGGCGTGGCCCACTTCACCAGTACGTTCCTCTCTTCGGGTCGTTTTGCAACCAGATTCTAATGCCCCTTGGCAGCCATCTTCCCTGGCTACTACACTGGCCGCGCAACACACATCCACACCAAAGTCTTCAGCAGCTGGGAAGTCCTCCCCAACGGCACATTCACATCCGACGCCCTGGCGCATGTTGGGCAGTTCTTCTTCGATGATGAGGTCAATATGCGGATTGACAACATGCATCCGTATTCTGATAATCCCATCCGCAATACCATTGGAAGGACGAGGAACTGGAAAGATTCGTTGAACATCTTCCACGACAGCCATGGTCCTGAGGGTAATTACAACCCTGTGTTCAAGTTGGACTTCTTGGGTAGTGTAATTTCGCAGGGATTGGTTGGGTATATCACGATGGTAGGTTGGCCCCATTTCCGAGTCAAGAATCGCTAAGCTGACAATTTCGTAGGGTGTCAATGCCAGTGCCAAATATGATAATTTCTGGAAGGGTTAGGCTTCTCGTACTGCTCTGTTAATACTGTCGTATTTTAGACCTCGCTTTCGCTATTACGTCTATGTAACGTTCTGTATCCATATATCGCTTTCAAGTCCGCCCAGTACAACCGACCTCCCTACACGAGCGGCAGGATTGAGCATTGAATATTGAGTTTTGGTGAAAAACAGGCGCCCTCGGACACTGCCACGAAAAGCGCTCAGGCGCTGGCATGCTGACAAGCCGAATTGGTCATTGGGCCTGCCCGCACACAGCGGACGCGGGGAACACCCTACACGTCAATGAACCCTGCAGAACCGTCCCGAACTAGTTGAACACCACGCTCCTTCCTTCGTTTTTACGTTTTCTCGAAGTTCATAAAGCCTAAACTATTAGCAAGAGTCGGTCTACTGGACAAACCCCGCTATCGAGGCCAGAACGAACAACAACAAACTTGAGCTTGGACACACCAGAATCTAGAATGTTTGCATTACAATACTTCGCCAACGGGAGCGCCTTCATAGGCAAGGAAGTGCATCCATATTTTCCTTTTCCATGGGCGCAAGTAATCCATGCAGCCCGCATCTCGATGGTCTTTCAGACCAACGCACGCGCTGCAAGTGCGAGGACCAATGTTAAGCAGACTTGGCCTGCCTATATCGTAGGTTATTTAATCATGGTACGCCTCCCTCCCACTTGAACCGATGTGTTACGTGCTGAATGACCTTCTTGTCCGGCCAAATAGACCTGGGGCGGAGGCTTCATCACACACCAACTTCTCGGCCTTCCAGCACCCCAACTATACTCGTTCTCCCCCTACATTGTCTACCTTACAACTCATCTAGTTATGACCCTCGTATTCCGCCTCTTCCCATCTATCCCATCTCTCCTCCCCTTCCTTGACATCATCCTATTCCCTCTGGACGCCATAGTTCGCGTGGGCGCAGTCACAGGCGGAGTCTCACACCTCTACCCCTCCTCCTCAACCCACCCCTCCGTGAACCCTGCTCTCTCAGGATCCATGCTAACCCACATGATCATCGGTGCATTCGCATCCGCAGGCGGAGGCCTCACCGCCTCAACACTCTCTACCTGGTCTCCCAACTGGTCACTCTCAACCCCACCCTTCCTCCAAGCCCCGAGCACGACCGCATTCTATTTCGCGTCAATGGACATCTGGGCCGGCGCTATGATAGCTGGTATATACGGTCTTTTGACAGGTCATCGAGCGTTCATGCCCGTCAGGAATTTGGGGCTTATTGTGCTTGTGTTAGTGGGAGGAGTGGATGTTACCTTGGATCAGGAGAAGCTCTGGACACCGCTTGATAGCAAGGGATTTGCTGCAATGGTGCTGGCTGCCTTGTTCGGGTTGAGAGCCTTCAGAGGATTGTGGTTGAGCAGAGGTACTAGCGTTGCTGCGGCGAAGAAGGCAGACGCAGCAAAGGTCAAAAAGCAGTGAATCTATTTTAATATAGCTCTTATTGATACTACGGACTTCACTATATTACCCTTTGGATATACCTCCCGCTTTCAATTTGTAGCATTGTTTTGCATCTGGTAGTGTAGCCGAGCAGAAGGTTGACGACCAATCTACATCTAAATGCCAAGCACCTCCTTCAACTTCGCCGCGCAAGGGCCTCAAAACAAGAAAGCTACCTCGTCAAAATGGGTACTTTCCAAAACCGCGAACAGCTGGTCGCATTTGGGGCATCTAGGTAAATCTTTTCTTCTGACCACGGTACCCAGATATTCTGTGTCCCATCCATATAATTCCACCCAAACTCTCGAGCGGCAGGATTGCGAAAAATGTTGGAAAAATGGGAAACCCTCGGACACTGCCACGAAAAGAGCTCAGGCACTGGCAGGTCATCCGAAATTAGTCACCGCTTGAGTCATTGGGCCTGCCCATACAACGGACGTGGGGGAGTACTGTATACACATCAATGTGATTTGAATGAACCCTACTTTGAAACCGTTCCGATCTAGGTGAACACCACACCCCCTTCTTCGTTTCTACCCTTTCTTGAAACCTTAGAGGCTAAGCTTTCAGCAAGAATCGATCTAGCAATCGAGTCGCTATCGAGGCGAGAACCACTACAAGAGCAACAGGCTTGAGCTCGATACCAGAATCTAGAATGTTCAAAGTGCTAGGTTTCCTGCATAAGATGCCTCTGGGACCCCTTGTGTTCCTAATCGGTTAGTAACACGTTAATAACATGTTAATAAATGCTATGTTAATAAATATTGAATTATTCTCAGCACCTTGCGAATTCCAACACTTCGTCGAAGGGAGCGCCTTCATAGGTAAGGAAGTGCATCCCTACTTTCCCTTTCCATGGGCGCAGGTAATCCATGCTGCCCGTATCTCGATGGTCTTTCAGACCAATGCACGCGCGACGAGCGTGAGGACCAACATCAAGCAGACTTGGCCTGCCTATATCGTTGGTTATTTAATCATGGCATGTCTCCTTCCCGCATGGTTTGATATGCGAGGTTCTGACTGTCCGTTTTGCCGTGCTGAATAGACCTGGGGAGGAAGCTTCATTACACACCTGCTTCTCGGCCTTCCAGCACCCCAACTCTACTCCTTCTCCCCTTACGTTGTCTACTTGACCATTCACCTAATCATGACCCTCATATTCCACCTCTTTCCGTCCATCCCCTCCCTCCTCCCCTTCCTTGACGGTCTCCTACACCCCCTTGACGCCCTGGTCCGCGTTGGTGCAGTCACTGGCGCACTCTCCCACCTCTCTCCCTCCTCTTCAACATACTCCTCCGTAAACCCTTCTCTCTCAGGATCCATGCTCACCCACATGATAATTGGTGCATTCGCATCCGCAGGCGGTGGCCTCACTGCCTCCACACTTTCCACCTGGTCTCCTAACTGGTCACTCTCAACCCCACCCTTCCTCCAAGCGCCTAGTATGACTGCATTCTATTTCGCGTCAATGGACATCTGGGCTGGTGCTATGGTCGCTGCTATATATGGGCTCCTGACTGGTCATCAAGCGTTCATGCCTATCAGGACTTTGGGGCTTCTTGCGTTTGTGTTGTGGGGCCCCCAGGGAGCGGATGTCACCTTCGGTCGGGTCCAGAAGAAGCTCTGGACACCCCTTGATAGCAGGGGACTTGCTGCAATGGCGTTGTCCATCTTTTTTGCATTAAGGGCTGCAAGAGAATTGTGGCTGAGGAGAGGCGCTAGGGTTGTCACGGCGAAGAAGACAGATGCAGTGCCAGTGAAGCTCAAAAAGGACTGAAACTATTTTTATATAACTTTTCTTCATATCACGGACTTCACTACATTACTTTCTAGATATACCTCCCACTTTCAATTTGTAGCATTGTTTTGTAACTGGTAGTGGGCACAAGGGAAGAAAAACCTACATCTAAATACCAAGTACCTCCTTCAACTTCGTCTCGCAAGGGCCCAAGAACAAGAAATCTGCCTCGTCAGAATGATTACTTTCCTCAATATTGAAAACCGCGACCTTCCCCCCATGTTCCTTCACCCTTCCGCCGATCTTTGACGCAGGCTGCACAATTGCAGACGTCCCAACGACCAAGCACATATCAGCTTCATCAGCCAATGCCAAAATCTCGTGTATCTTCTTCGGCCTCTCCCCGAACCAAACGACATCAGGCCTCAACAGCTGGTCGCATTTGGGGCACTTGGGTAAATCTTTTCTTCTGACCACGGTATCCAGATCCCCTTCAGCAACCTTCTTCTCCGTGCCAGCCAGCCCTGCGCAGATTGGAGAGTCGAGGTTGGTAGCCTGGTAATCGCAATCGTGGGCCGTACACACGACGTCGTAGATTCGTCCGTGCATCTCGATAATCTCCGAGTCTGACTCCTGCATAAGCGTTGATTCGGTCTCCCTCAACGCTCGAGAGCAAAGCATATCCACATTTTGAGTGATGTGCGTGAGTTTGGACTCTGGGGCAACCGTGTGGCGTATTTCTGGAATTGCTAAGCGCCCAAGAGTGTAATGGGCTTCGTTGGGTGTTTTGTCACGGACTCTGTCAGGTTAATATCCTTAAGCGATGGGAAGCTTGGTGGGGGTTGTTAGACTTACTCTTCGCGTCTGTAGTGAAAGAACTGCCAGACTCTCGACTGATTCTCGGCGAACGCAGAAGGGGTGGCCAGTTCACTAGTGTTATACTTCCCCCACCGACCCCCGTTGCCTCTGAAGGTTGCAATGCCTAGTGAGCACTTCGATAAGCTGGTAATAAAGAAATCTCGAGGTTGTCATACCAGAAGCAGCCGACAAGCCAGCCCCAGAGAGCACTATGATGTTGCTTGATGAAGCAAGGGCTTTGCGGAATTCGGATGCATCTACTGACGGCATATTGGAACTCGAAAAAATATTGCTCGAAGCTGCTAGGATTGGAAGGAGGAGAAGAAGAACAGAAAGGAGTTAAGGATTCACCACGCCTGTTGCGAATTGCAGTGCATGTGGTGTGCCATTGTCTCCCAAATTTGGAAAAGTGAACACATTACACGGTGTTTGTTGGGCGAGCACTCGACAGCCTTCGACATCGATCCCACGATGCTGTGGTGGGAACTATTCTTTATGATGTTTTCTGACTCATGAGCCCTGGGTGACCCGGACCAGCTAGGGCGAACCGATCCAAGGAAAGGTCCTCGATCGTGAACGTTTCTGTTCAAGGTCAGCCCATCTCCTCAAATGTTGACGTTAAATCACCATGTGTCCTCTACGGAGGTCCACTGACTTTTCTAGGATCAGAGATGGCTCGATTATCACTGGAGATTGGGGAGGATAGCCGTGACCTCGGCAGCTGCCTCAAGCCTCGTGCGTCTTGCTATAAGTTGAGTAGTATCTCATTGGTGGTCCGTATCCGCCTTTTCTCAATATCAATGGCATTCCTGGCGGAGGTGGCATCTAGGGCCCAGGCGATGAGTGACCAGAGGCCCATCTGGGAAAAGAGTATGTCAACCTTCAATAATTCACACATTTCCGAACGACGCAAACAAACCGCCGTATAGGTGACAATGCGTATCTGAAGTTCAAACCTGGAGTGCTGGACCAGGCGATCTTGGCCATACATATACACGCTGCTAGAACTTCTTACACGGCTCGCAGCACAGGTGCAGCCCCGACCACAGCTGTCGATGGCGCCCATTTCCGCATTTTTCTTGCAATGAGCGAAGAGCAATCAATCGAACTGGACTCATCTGAAGCCGCTAGCGGAGGTGTAACGAAGCTCAGGGTACTGCACCGACCATATGTAGCGTCAACTGCACAGACGTTCCTGGGCAGCGAGCTCTTGACACCCACCACCTCGTTCACGGTCCGGGAGGCTCTACAAGTTCTCTTTGAGAACGGGAGAGACAGGTATAGACTTGACGAAAATACGGGGAGCGGTTGTAGGTATTGGTGCACGACGGTTGTTGGCGATTTCATTGAGATCGGTTGGGTCGACAAAGAGCATCGAGGCGTCGTGGAGAGATTGACCGCAAGCATCAAGGCCAAGAACCCTGAGGTACACATGCCAGTGCCCACACCTCAGGGGATCTTCTACGATTAAGAATACTCAGCAGTTCAGTTACTTTAGTACCATGGCCGTTGAGAGAAATTCGTTCATTTTCTTGCAATCAAATAGTTAATCGTGGGATAGATCGTTACGAATGATATGTGGTACAATTTCTAGAATTCTATCCCCATGGCGTGGTATATGCAGGCGGATTCATGGAACACGGGAGAAGGCCTCCAGCACAGTCCTAAGATTCATCGTATCGCTAAAACCGATCGGGATTCAACCCGAGTTGTTCAAAATAACCTGGTTTGTACTCCACCATAGGGAATGAATTCATTACTGGAACCAAGTGTTGAAGATAGTTGGCATAATACGGCCGATAATTCCCTGCAATGAACCGGAAGAAAAACTTCCATGATTTAGGTGGTTGATTGTGAGTCGCCGTTTCCCATGCAGCCAGGTGAGCGTATTCGAACCAAGGGGGAGCTAGTCCAGCACATCCCCAGTCAATAAGCCAAATAGTATTGCTTGAATCGACCATAATGTTGCCCATGCTAAGATCGTTGTGACATAGAACGAGCGGATGAGATATGTCAAATTTCGGGCAGTGCCAGAGGGTGTTGTGGAGTTGATGGAAATGGACTTGCAGGCTGTATCTTCTGGCGTCATACCACTCCGCCATTTCTTTGTAGGATGCAAATGGGCCAGCCCCGTCTTCTGAGAAGTAGATTCCTCGGCATTCAATGGGTTTATCAGTGCCGTCAAATGGGCCCGGTTTATCGGGATAAGGAAGTGAGATCCTTCGCAGCTGCTGTATGTATCCTCGCAATATCCAAGCAATGCGGAACCTGTTCAACCAACCCATTGATGGCCAGGCGGCTCGTAAAGTACGACCCTCGACGTAGTCCATAACTATCCACCACGCGCCTGGTATCCTCTCGCGGGTGGGGAGCACACGTCGAATTTTTGGGGTCCTTATGGTCGTTTTTGCACGAATAAAGTCGACCATGAAGGCTTCGTATGGGGTTGACGACCATTGCTTTTTTACGATAGCATCAGGTGCGATCCGCCATACCGTTGGCGTGAAGATATTAGCACCAGGCATGCCCGATGTGAAGTTGAGGCAAGTAGCCCGTGTCTTTTCGGTGCTTTCAATGAGTGCGTATACTTCTTCATCGCTCAGCATGTCAACTGAGGAAATTGGAGAAGCATCGGTACGACTAGGGGAACATCAGTAGGAGTCCAAAATTTAGGGGTTTGATCTCACGAGAGAAAATTCCCCATCCTCCTGTCAGATACTTGCTATGTGTATTGCGTCGTTGTCGTAGCAGGGACTGAGTACTGAGCGCTGGCCGTTTTTCATACAGTCCTTGGCGTTGGCGGCTGAAGCTTTGGACAGGTCACGCTGTCACAACTAATAAGGTCGGAGCCCCGGACCGTGAAGGTTTTCCCAGTCGAACAAGCCCCAACCATGCTGCACTCTGAAGAAACTTGTTTCTCTTATATCCTATGTATATCTAACTACTCTACGACCACAGACCACCTGCTTCATGTTTAGGCCGCAGACGCAAGGCATGTTGGGAGGTACTCTAGGCAATAGAAATATGGTACCGATCAAGCCTTTTTGCCTGCCTTCCTCTCCTTCCGCTTCCTCCCAATGATTGAGCCAACGGGATTGGACTTGGTCGCTTCGGTGGTTTTTGGTTTCGGTAGGTTTTCCTCATCCGCCTTCGCTACTTTGTCCGCTTTCTGTTTCTTTGTTTGTCTTCCCTCGGCTTCCTCGGTATCCTGTTTGCGCTTACGTTTCTCCTCAACGGGTTCCTTCTATCTCCATTATCAGCAACTTACAATCTTGAAAGGTATTGGCTAAGACTCACGTCAGGTCTGGCATGTGCGTTATTGCGACGTTGGACGACTTGGACATTCTCGATCGAGAACTCGACAATCAGGGTCCCTCGACTCTTCTTATCAACCAAGCTTTCAGCCCTTTTCTCCAATTCGCCCTTCAGCCTAGTCACTCTGGCCTCATCCTTTTCACCTTCTTTCTTCGCCCCCTCAATCTTGAGGAGATCCTTGACCTCGTCCTTCCACCATTCCCCAAACAGAGCCGCAATAGAAGGATTGCAGTTTGCCCAGCGCAACACTCTAAGCGCATCAGCATGGGAGTACATCTCCAAGAACCCGTAGCCTTTACTGCGAGCCTTTCCTGTGACGGCATCCACTCGCTCTGCTTGTCGTACAATCTTGGCTTGTTTGACACCGGACTGTCGCTTTCCTCCAAACTTCTTCTTTTTCCCTTTCTCTTTCTTCTCGGCCTGCTCGCGATCCTCGCCCTCCTCTGGTGTGGTGGTGTCAACGGCAAGTTCGTCCGAGGTTAGAGCCGTGCGATCTCCTGCAGACACCTCAGCTTGGAATGCCTTTGTCGCATGTGCGGCCAGACGTTTAAGAGCTCGTTCTGACACAAAGAGAGGAATTTGCCGTATGCTAAGCCGCGTCTTTGAGATGTAAAGAGAGGGGTTGGACTTGAGGAGAGCACGACGGGCATTATAAGAGGAGGTGCGTCGTTCAATCTCAGCGGGCGAAAGGGATGCAGCTGCAGGAGCGCTCGGCAAGATAACTGAAATAGAAAAGAATCATCAGGACATGCTTTGATAGAGCAAGCTGAGATGAGCACGAACCTCCTTCGCGCAAGAGGTACATGTTGCGTTTGTCAGCCTTTTGTCGGGCCTTCTCACCGGCTTCCCTCAGTTTTCCAGCTTCGTCGCGGGTGACGGCTCGGACGCAATCCAGGGTTCTGCCATGCAGCACGAGGCTGTGGGCTAGGGTTGACGAGGGATCGGGTGTCAAGATGGAGGGGAGTTTGAAAGGGTTCTTCTTGGGTTGAGGCTGGTAGCGTATAATTTTATTAGAGGCCAGAAATTGTGACAACCAACAAGAGCACATACAACTGTCGTCCCGGTTGTTTCTGCACGCAGGAGGTCACTTTGGGTGACGACCTTATCCGCGTCTTCTCGATTCCAGAAGCATGCAAAACCTGTGCCTCGAGAACGGCCAGTAGCAGGGTCAATTGTGATTCTGGCGTAGCGTAGTGGACCGAAGGCTCGGAAGCTGCGGTCGTGATTAGTAACGACAGAAATCCAAGTGTTGAGGACCACTTACAGCGTCCTGAGGTCATCTTCAGTGGCCTCGAACGGTACATTCCGCACAAAGAGAGTATTCCCAGTTTCAGGCGGAGGAAGAGAAGGCTTGACGGGCTCCTCCTCCTCATCTTCACTCCTCGCTTGACTGTCATCATCGTCATCGCTATCTTCATCTCTGTCATGAACACCGATGTGACTGTCCTCATCACTGCCGCTTTCCTCGTCGCTTTCACTCTCAGACCCAGAGACATCTTCCATGTCGACGTCCTTTTCCTCCTCCTGCTCCATTTTGGCCTTCTCCTCTTGCCACTTATCCTTACTCAGTGCCCAATCCACGGCAATTACACGTTCATCCTCTCTTTTCTCTTCGATGTCTTCTTCTTCATCTCCCTCCTTCTCAGCACCATCCTTCTCCGCCCCGTCCGCATTTTGAGCAGCCTTTGCAGCCAAAGCCTTCAACCTCTTCTCTTCTCGCCTCTGTTTCTTCTTTTTCTGCTTATCCGAGACCAAAGACTCCGCCATCCCTGCGCTTACAGTTTTTCCATTGCATCCCTCGATAGCCTTCTCAGCGTCCTTTTTGCTCAACATCCAAACGAAAGCAAAGCCTTTTGCCCGCGCTCGTGCGGGTCGTTTAGCTGATGAGTCGCCTTCACCAGTTTCTTCCGTTGCAGGTGGTGATGTTGTGGGTATATGGATAGAGTGTATTGGTCCATAAGGAAGAAAGACAGCTCGTAGGTCTTGTTCAGTGATGTTCCACGGAAGGTTGCGTACTATGAGACGGCTAGAGCGGCTTGGAGCTGCAGATTTTGAAGAGCCTTCTGCTTTTGAGGATGATTCGCCTTTTGATGAGGATGCTGCTGCAGGTTTTGACAGATTCTCCAGACGTTTTTTGAGAGTAACAGATAAGAGGTTGCCTTTGAAGACGTGGGCGTGAAGCTTGGTTATGGCATTGGAGGCGGCGCTTGGTGATTTGAATACAACGTGTGCTGCAATGTGCAGTGAGTATACCCTATAGAGTCAGTATGATATGAGCGTATGCTTACCTGTGGGTGAACTGCCGTCTTCAACCGGCCAATCGACCTTTTCTGCACCATCGCATTTCCTAATTTTCTTCCATAGAGTTTTCGAGTCAACCGATGATGGAAGTCCGGATATCACAATGGTTCTTATTGACGTAGGGTCATGGGGCAGCCTGGGCTGTTGAGGTCGAGGTGGTGGTCGTGCTTTTGGTTCCTTCTTCGGAGTGTCCTCTCCCTTCTCTCTTTTCTCCTTTGGCTATGCAAAAGTCTTAGAACGTATTTCTGAGAAGCGAAAGGGCAGATCGAACCTTCTGGTCAGCCCATTGCACACGAATTTTCCTGCCGACAAGAGCTAGCCCGTCTTTCGAGATTTGCTCGAAAGCAGACTGGGCATCTTCCTTGATAGCAAATGACACATATCCAACACCCTTAGAGACGCCTGTTCCGCGCTCTGTTACGACAAAGGCCGACCGAACAGGTGCAATGTCAGAGAAGAGCGTCTGTAGATCAACTGAGGTTGCAGTATATGGCAAATTCGAGACGAAAAGTGTTGATCTGCAAGGCTTGTTAAAACAGATGTTTGTCCCGAACAGCAGTAAGTACTTTACCCATGCTGTTCAGAGGCTTCATCACCGTCAACCTCTCGTTCTTTCCGTTTTCCAAGCGTTGAATCCATGTTCAGCAGCGGCCGCCTTGGCTCTCACTTTTTTTGGCGAGCAGATGGAGGTACCAGAGTTATTTATGGTTATTGTGCAACAAAGCGTGGAACAAACTTGAGCAAAGAAGACGGCCCAAAGTTGGACCATCATCATCTCTGTCATCTGAGTTTGAGGTGGCGAGATTCGCAAAAATATGAAGAGAACGCGAGAATAAACTAGGTTAGTTCCATAAAACTGCAGCCCACAACCTTGGCTAAACAAACATCATTTAGGGCTTTGTTAGGATTTGAAATTCTTCCCAGCGACTCGAGTCACTCGAGTTGGAGTCAAGAGACGCAGGCTTGATTTGAGTTACCCACGTGGCCCTCGCCAATTTTATTTTGGCAAAGATCTACTCAGGCTGACCGACTCATCCACCGAACTTTGGCATCCTCACCAAGAACATGTTTCTTCCTCGAGAGCTCTTCGAGCTAATTGCATCGTTCGTGGATAGGCCGAATGATTTGCTCTCACTTTCCATCACGTCAAAGGTACTCTACGAAATCGTAGTCCCGAACCATCTCCAATACCGACTGTTGCATTGCGATGCACGACGCTTTGACCTTTGGAAAGCTCTCAGAGAGCGCCCCCTTCTTGCAAACCGAATTCGATATCTCGAGATTACTGATGAAGAAAGTGTCACTTGGAGTAATGGCTTTGGAGAAAGCCCGATTGCCCCAACTTCTCTCTTAGGGGGCTTATCTTATGGAGAGCTGGATGAAGAAACAATGGACGAGAACCTGACTCCATTTGTGCAGTTTCTCTCGAATTTACAACGCTTCGAATGGACAATTGAATCTCGCCCTTCGATGGCATTGCTGGATACCCTATCCTCGACATGCCCCGACTTACGGGAGTTCGAGTTATGTATTCCCGATGACGGCATTGAGAGTTCAGAAGAAGACATATCACTCTTAGCCCACTGTCCGGTACGTGCCTACTCACAATAACCACTCTGTTCTCGTTTCATCCTCATGGCGGATCAACAGGTATGGAAATTGACCAATCTAACACAATTGTCTTTTGTGGACCGAAGGTTCTACCTGGAGCTCAGGGAGGACTACGTTCCAATCGTTCAGAACCTGGCTCAAGCCATTGCTTCGCAGCCCTGTCTACAAGACTTACACATCTACATCTTGGGATCAGATAGCTGCGACGATCTCAATGAAATCCTACGACGCCCGTTCCAAACCACAGTTTGGCCTCACCTCAGGCGCCTCAATATAGCGGGCTACGTCCTCAGTGGTGCAGAACAAGAGTTTTTCGGTTCTCATCCTGGTCTGAGAACCCTTAACCTTGTTGACAGGCCAGACGACGGACATGGGGAAGTCGACTATTGCAGTATGCCCGGACTTCGAGCATTGAACACTTTGTGGAACCCCACAAAACGCGACTCCAATGTTCCGACCAAACTTGTATCCAGCCTCAACCACTTAAGCTTGTTGCTGGGTGAAGACGATATCCCTCGGTTTGAGGCACCAATCACCGACGAGTATCTCTTGAAGCATGTTACCGCCCTCAAGTCTTTGACCATCGATACCCTTGAGCCGTATTCCTGCAAGGTGGCGCGAAATATTCTGCGTTCCTCGATGGGCGTTGAGCGCCTTGCCTTGAACCTTTCTAATACCACCATTCATGGGCCAGTACAGGTGCGTCACATATCCACCCTGTCATCTGTCTGGGACTGACGAGCATCCTTAGGATCAGCATGAAATGATCGATATCTTCAAATATATGCCGAACTTGACCCATTACTATTTTGTGGATCTTGCCTCGTGGAAACAACCACCGCCTGCGGAAGGGGACGGGCAAGAAGACTCAGAGAGTGGCGAGGAGGAGGAGGAGGAGGAGGAGGAGAAGGAGAAGGAAGAGAAGGAAGAGAAGGACGAGGCCATACCTGCCTTGCAAGCTCTGGCTTCAGCTGTGCCCACGCTCAGATTCGTGGCAGTCAAATACAGCGACTCCTCTGACAATTTTCCTGAATGGATGATTCTCGAGCGAGGCTCAAATGGGTTGTATGCCAGTCATAAGGCGGTACCATATTATGGGTACCAGGAGGACGTGGATATCAAGAGGTGGGGAGGGTGTTACAATGGGGCCGACAAGGGACGAGGTCGTGTCTACTAAGGTGAATTTGAAGTAGTGATATTGTCAACGTCAGAGAACATGGTCTATAGATCAACTCAATTGGGGTGTATGGCAAAGTTTGAGACGAAGAATGTTAAGCTGAAAAACCTCATTGCTATCATTGCTTTATAAGGGAAAACAGCAAGTTTGTATGTTATCATGATTCTCAGAGTCTTCGAGTCTTCGTCGCCTCTCATTCCGCTTATTTTCCAAGCTTTGAAGCCATATTCACCATGTCTCGTTCGTCACTTTGATTATGATGGATCATGGCAGAGAATTGATTACAGTTATAGTGTCGAACGAACTTGACCAAAGGACGCTCCTCAAGCTCGACCGCCACCAAGTCAGCCACGGGAGGATTTATTCCGCCTGACCGACTCAGATCCACTGAGCCATTAGCATCCTCTCTCAGTAGAACACCTTAAATGGTGTTTCCCCAAGAACTCTTCGAGTCAGTTATATCTCTAGACGGAAACCAAGATAGGGTTCATGGTAAAGCGTGGCAGAGATGCCGGACCGCCATCAGTATTCACAGCGGCATCATCTCAGGAAGCCCCGACGCTTGTCATGCAACCATATCGAACGTTCGACACGATCTGCTCTGGACTGCCTTAAAAGGCCCAATGATTGCCAGAAGAAGCGGAAGCGGGTTAAAAACACGACAATGAACCAGAATCTGAGCTACAGACCAATGCAAAGAAGGGTCGTTGCCTGTTCGCCTCTGCTCACATGCGCCGTCTCCACATGCATCAAGCCCGAGACACCTTGTGCTCCAAGAAGCACTGCTTGACGAGTTACCCTTCCCTACGAGTCTATGATGGTATATAATTGGAACCAGTGAAATGTCTTTGGGTTCATTTACCCTACAAGATGATTCTGTGGTCAAACCGATGGCCTCTTGGCCTTCTTCTCATATCAGGATTCGGAGGGGTTGACGCTGCCAATCTCACATCTCTTGTCAATTTATTCATCGGAACAGCGTCAGGTGCCAATGGTGGAAGTGGAGGTAACGCTTTTCCAGGCAAGTATTCATTACTTTCACGCCTCCAGTAGAGAACAATACTAACGTGAATACACCATAGGCGCAGCAGTTCCTCATGCTATGGTCAAAGTTGGCATAGACGTCAGCACTGCTCCTCGGCAAGCTGGATACATTGCAGATAACTCCTCGATTACTGGTATTTCGCTCATGCATGACGAAGGCACGGGTGGAAACACCAACGGAGGCTACGGAATATTCCCGCTGTTTCCACTACAAAACTGTTCCTTCACGTCTTGCCCAGTTCGTCTTGGGGCTCGGCAGACTCTACGAGCTGCTGGTGCTGATGGTTAGTCCTTATAAATGTTCTCATTGAATTGAATTGTCGCTAAGCGACTGGATTGTCCAGCTGCGCGACCAGGTTATTTCACTACAACATTCACAAACGGAATCAAGACAGAAACGACTTCAACTCGACGCGCCGGTTTGATCAAGTTTTCCTACCCAACCATTAGCGGGCAACCTGTCAATCACGTCGTAGTTGATCTGACGAACGACCTACAGCGTTCCTTCCATGGAGGGAGTATCAATATCGATACCTCAGGAAGGGTGAAATTGAGTGGCACTTTCCAGCAGGTATGCACATTACTTGACATAGGCACGGAACCATCCCCTGACCAATCCCGTTGCAGAGCTACGGCCCAGACAACTACACCGTGTATGCCTGCTATGATTTCAATGCACCTCCCACATCAGGCATCCAGCAACAACTTGTAGAATTTGGGACCTACCAATCCACATCGACCAGCAGCCCAAATAACATTACCATCAGCCCCAATGGTACCGCGCTCTCGTTCGCTTACCAAAGTGGTGTTTCGCCCATCCAGGCTGGGGGTCTACTATCCTTCAACACGTCCTCGTCTTCTGTCCTCGCACGGTTCGGGGTTTCATTCAGAAATTCCGACGCGGCTTGCGCAAATGCTAAAGAAGAGATACCGGATTGGGACTGGCAGAAGGTCGAGCAGGCATCCCAAACGAAATGGGAGGACGTCCTAACGAGGATCGAGTTGCCGGCTTTGGCGAACGAGAACAAGGATATTGTGACGCTGCTGTATTCTTCGGTGGGTTGATGGTTCTCCCTTTAGCATAAGGCTGTCACTGACAAACGTTTATAGCTCTACAGGTCGTCTCTGGTCCCAGCAAACCTGACAGGTGAAAATCCTTACTGGTCCTCTCAGTACCCGTTCTACGACGCGTTGTTCTGGTGAGTATGGGTTTCCGGCGGGTGAAGGTCAGACACTTACGTCCTCGCATAGCTCATGGGATACTTTCCGCACCGTTCACCCTCTTCTCTCGATCACCTCACCACGTGAATGGGCTGAGATCGTCAATGCCTATATTGATGGCTGGCGAAATACTGGCTTCATTCCCGAGTGCCGTTCCAATACTAAAGCGTGAGTACTTAACCTTTTTCAAACTCGAACTGCGTTTGACGTGAGCTTCAAGTGGATATGTGCAAGGTGGCAGCGACGGGATGCCTATTTTGGGCGATTTCGCTGTCAAGTATGCATCTCAAGCCCAAGAGCTTGGGGTCCCCACGGACGATCTTTATCAAGCACTGGTGGACACTGCAGAGAATACGGTAAGCGCGTATATATATACCTATCATTTGACTTGGCCTAATAAGACAACGTAGCCTTCAGACTGGTACCGAGGTATGGGCGAGTCTACGATGATGCAATGCGAGGCTAATAATGGATCCAGTTGGCAGGCAGAACACCGCTTGGAAGACTTTTGGGTATTTACCAACGTCGTGGACTGATCCTAGCGGGTCAACTGGACTTGCGACCAGGGAAGCCTCACGTGCTTATGAGGTTCGTTCCTTAGTTCGTATCTTGTCGAACTTGCAGTGACTTTAATCTGCTTTTAGTATGCCTTAGGTGACTTCGCAGTCCGCCAGGCTGCAATTGCCTTGAAGAAGTCAGACGCCGACATCACAAAATATGCAAATCGGTCGATGAATTTCGTTAACATGTGGGATGCCAACGTGACCTCGGATGGATTCACTGGCTTTGCCCAACGTCGATATCCTGTGAATACCAGTTATCCTGCCCTCATCTTGTATCCCGAACTGACGGACTCGGATTACAGAACGGGACGTTTGCTTACAGTTCACCAGATGCTTGCTCTCCTGTTGATCCTGTCGGCCATTCGTGTGCCCGTGGAGACGATAATAATACTGGATTCTATGAATGTGCGGCCATTTGACTGTTCCAGCTGTAAGTTTGTCCTAACGCTTCTTTTATAGCTTCCTCTTGGGAAATGAGTTTCTTCGCCCCACAATCAATGGCAACCCTCATCAAACTCATGGGTGGCACCGCGACTTTCTTGACCAGACTGTAAGGCAAAGGTCCCAAGGAGAGGCTCGGTTACTGACAAGGCAATGCTTTACAGTGACCACTACTTCAGCAAGGGCTATTTCCAAGCGGGCAACGAACCATCATTCGAGATCCCTTGGCTTTATCATTATGCAAACCGGCCTGACCTCTCTGCTCTACGAGTCCGCGAGGTCGTCTACAAGAATTTCAATACGAAGATTAGCGGGTAAGCGTTTGGCCAAGATGCAGGCGCATATTCTCTAACTGATGAACTGCGACTTTGTCAGGCTTCCAGGGAACGACGATTCTGGCGCAATGGCAGCTTTATTGACCTTCCACCTCATGGGCTTGTACCCCGTTCCTTCTTCGCGCCAACTGCTCATCGGATCACCCCTGCTATCCTCTTTCGTTATTCACAACAATGCTGTGAACACCTCGACCAGGTTCACGGTCAATGGATTTGATGCTAGCACCCTGACGCAAACCCCTCCATCTGGCAGCAAGGTGTTTGTGAAGAGCGTTGCCATCAACGGACAGCCAGCCTCGAGCTTGTGTTGGATTGCATTTGATGATGTGGTTGGCGGAGGAGAGATCGTGATCGAAGTGGATGGCGATTCTGCTGCCGCTGCACAAAGAGGCTGTGGGAGCGGAGCGAATGCACTGCCTGATTCGTTGGAGACGGGCGGATTCAACGCATAGGAGATGGTCCAGCTAGGGAGACATTTACATGTAAAGTAAAAGCAGGTTGATTTGAGTAGTTCTTCCGCCTCTTCTCCCTCTACTTAACCCTGCCCTTTTCCAATGGGAAACAATATCTTGCGGTGGTGCGAACGAGTGCACCGCGATAGCAATTACCCCAAAGGTCGACATCCGCTGTGTCCCTTTCATGCCCTGTGAACGATATCGGCCCATAGCCTAAGACCCATCCCGTTCAATAGTCAACCAAGTGGGGAGCTTCCCATAACCCCCGTAATGGACGGCAGTGAAACGAAGTATAGGTACAGCTAGAGCCAACACCTCCAGACGTTCAATTCAAATTAATCGGGTCTCAATATGGGCCTGTATGGCGCTCCGTTGGCCGTGAGAACGTGACAGTTCGCGTCGCGACGCGTCTCAAACGTGACACGCATCGCGTTTCTCCACCCCTACCACGAGGGTCTCCCCAAAGAAACCCTAGTCTGTTGGCAAGCGTCTCTGCACCATGATCGACACGCAGAAATATAGCCTAACTCTGACACCCAAGATCAACTGGTCCGAAAACCAAACGAAGTCTATTTCTCGCGAATACCCTTTCGATCTCAGCAATGAAACGGAAGAGCAATTTATCGTGCGGACATACCTGCAATTTTTGTGGCTGCCAGAGGTTGGATTTATTTACCTGCTAGCGTATGACTGAGCTAAACTAATTCTAGTCCATAATGCCCTTGAAATTTCTTGTACCTTCACTCTTCCGAGTAACCGGATCTTCGTGTCCGCGGGAGTCTCACCCTCTTCATGACCACCTGGGTTCACTACTACAAACAACGAGGTCTATTTCTAACAAATACCACACTGAGCTCCCGAGTATTCTGCGCGATGGAGGGGGCGCAGGAGAAATAGAAGAAACCATGATGTGGTACGTCCTGAATCACGAGAAGGCCGACGACCTTTGGGAGAAGACCACGGATGGCCCTTGGGAAGATGCGAACTGGCGTATGAAATGGATTGAACGGATGGAACGAAGAGAGTAAGTGGACCACCTACTTTGTATCACAGGAATCTCATCTATTCTTCCTCAGGGTTCTCGTCCAAATTCTACTCTACTTCACCAAGCTGTCGCTTCCATCTCCACCAAACCCATCTCCTAAGAAGCGAAAGCGGGTTAAGACGCCGGAAGAGGCCCGAGTCGACGATGAGACCGCACTGGAAGGCCTCTTTGACAAGTTATCCATGTGGCAACTCATGTTGGACGTGGTTACCACAGTGGGCCCTAAGCCTTCTCAGAAACAAGAACAGGCACATGACTGGATGCAGCAATTCTTCTCAGAAGTCATTTCCCCTCAGTGCGTAGTTTTCGTACCAATGCCGATGAAATAATGATATTCAATTGCCGTAGATTTCAGACCAAACTACCCGAACTATGCTCCTTATTCCACAGCAAGATTTTCCCTTCATCTGATTACGCCTCCTCCAATCCATCCTCACCCTCGTCTTCTCGTGCCACTACTCCCGATATCACCGAGACTTCGACAAAAGAACCTAGTCGCAAGAAATCGACGAGACAGGTCTCCCCAGCTCTCTCAACGACAAGCACGTCTTCACGTCAACCTCACCGGGCTCGTTCCCTATCGGTTTCACTGGCAGAAGAACGTGCCCTGCAGCGGGAACTCAGCATCGGCCCTTCGGGACCCAAGAAGCGCATGCTCAACCGAGAGGTCAGTATGTCGAGGGTGTTCAAACCAAAAACGAAACCCTCGGGCCAACAAGCCTCAAATACGGAGAACATGAACGCAACAAGGCTCGATGCAAAGAAGAGAGCTGCCAAGTCGAACGCGAATCAGAATCCTGCAGTGAAGAAGGAAAGAGATGTTGGTATAACACTGGTGGAAGCAACACCTGTAAAAGCGCGACCAGCACGGATTCAATCCCGAACTCAATCCCAGCTCCAGCTGAAGGATGTCTTTGCTGGTCAGCGCAACGTGGGAAGGACCCAAAGCGTCTCTTCCGTACTGTCCTTCGGACAACCAGAAGGACTTGGCGATGAAGCTGAATGGCAATTATCGAGTTCACCTGACCTCATGTCCATATATGGCGGCGGTGGAGGTGAAGACGAGCTCACAGATATCGATGATGATGATGGAGGCGGGGGGAGCATCCTATTGGACAGCACGCCGACGAAGCGTAAACGCGTATGCTGATGGCATGATGCTAGCTGCGGATTATCCGGATTTTCCGCGCATGCCCTGAAGCTGGGGAAGCTGCACAGCCCCCTCGTCCGTCGCCCAGCACGATGCAGCACATTAAAGGTTGCCACCAACTACTCGAATACATTGGGCGCTGGGTTACGCTGCGATCACCGCAGCGCATCATGCATCATGACTCCCCCACTGGCAGTACGCGTCCAACCGGCATGTCTCTGCTTCAAACATAGACGTGTTCTTCGCTGTGCTTATTACTAGAACCTTTATCCGATTGGATGGCCCATCTTGTCCTCTTAGTAACTCGAGCTCTCTATATCATTACGAAACCATAGCCTCAATATGCCTTCACTTCGCTCTGTTCGGGTTGCGAACGCAGATTTCAAACCACTGTATACTCCTGTAGCCATCTTCGTGGGGGGCACCTCTGGAATTGGACGGGGTATGGTAGAAGCCTTTGCTCAGCACGTCCAAGGCAAGGCACACATTATCGTTGTGGGCCGTAACAGCGATGCTGCCGATGCCATTATCCCTCAACTACCCAAAGCTAAGGGAGAGAAATACACCCACGAGTTCGTGCACTGCGATGCTTCACGCATGAAGAATGTCCACTCTGTGACACAGGGTCTCCTACAACGCCTCCCGAAGCTCAACTTCCTCCTTATGAGCCAGGGGTTCACCACGATGAAAGGCCGAGATGAGACGGAAGAGGGTCTAGACAAGAAACTGGCGGTTCATTACTATTCTCGTTGGAAGTTCATCAACGATCTGCTCCCGCTGCTTCTCAAAGCCAAAGAGGCAGGAGAACATGCGAAAGTGCTTTCTGTGATGGCAGCAGGAAGAGGCGGAGAAATCGATCTTGATGACCTCGGCCTCAAATCGAATTATTCCCTACGGTCAGCAGCTTCGCATGCTCCGACCTATAATGATCTCATGATGCAGGTAAGCATGTTATATGGTCGGTATCTTCAGAAGTCTAATATGAATTCTCGCATAGGAATTTGCGGCAAGGAACCCTGCCTTGACGTTCGCGCACGCCTATCCTGGTCCAGTCAGGACATCCATTGGATCATCGTCCGATTCAGCTCTTATTCGGTGTACATTTCCCATCGCTGTCGGGATCCTGTATCCCCTCACAGTATCGTATCGAGATGCAGGAGAATATATGCTCCATGGCGTGCTGCATTGTACCAAGGGGTTTTATAGAGTGGGATCACGAGGCGAAGACATTGGGAGGAAGGGACTCTTCAGCTCTCCCGAGGCCAGGAAGAAACTGTGGGAACATACTGAGGAGGTGACGAGATACGACTAGTGGTAATCCAGACTGAGAGTTCTCGACAGTGGAAATATTTACCCAAGCATTTACCTGTAATATTTTAATTTAGCAATATGATATGTAAAAT